>JAPYZJ010001091.1:0-35934 GCA_030522765.1 Ophioninae sp. B BG-2022a | reverse complement strand
TCCGGGAAAACTATACGAGATATCGATACGAATCCAACGCCATTATTTAAGTCAGGCAAAAACCTTTTCCAAACACACCAAATAAATCTCTATCGCATAAAAGAAGCCTACTCTCCGACCTTTTGAAATATCGTGATTTTCGAGATTCCGGAAAAGTGACCAGGAAAGTCGAAAAATATTTTTGTCCGTTTTTAAACTCTTAAAAGGGTCTATTTAACCGGAAATTTCCCGCTGATTACGAATATGCCCGAAAATTTACCGAAAGTGCAAAATTAGACTGGGAAAATGCGAAAAACCTTTCCAGAATATTTTTTCGACATTTTTCCCTAGAAATGGAGAGTTCAAGGCGAATTAAATTGTGGATTTGTCTTCAAGGTATACACATTGAAGTCTGCAAAAACGGGAGTGCAAATGAATGAACTTGTTTCAGGTGAGGATTTTTGGAGGTGGCAAACAATGAATCCCAACGGTTACCGTGGCGATATCAACGGTGACACGAACCACGATTAGACAATCGAAAAGTACAGTATTGTGGGCAACCGATATTTCCAGTACCGTGACCAAAGTTCATCCTACTGATTAATGATTTCCAATTAAAAAGAGAAACCGACGAACGGCTATGCAACGACCATCACAGTCGACACTGAATATTTAATAATTCGTCGTTTCGCTAATCGGGCATTGCTTCCATGCGTGGAATGATTTTTCCTTCAATAAAGACACTACCTTAGAGGCGAAAGAAACGTCAAATCCGTGTTCACCATGTTCAAGCGCAATTTTTCGTTTCATTCGGCCGTGAGTGTCCGTACGAGATTACGCAGAAGGTCTTTTTGTTCCGTATCCAAATATGGCCAGAGTTCACCTTCCAGTTCTAAGAGAGCTTGAATATCGTCGGACTGGCAAGCGAGGACCAATGATTGAAGCAGGAGAAACTCATCCTCGCACATGCCAACACCTGCATCAAAAATTCATTCGTTTCATTAATCCCGAAAAAAAACCGACGTTTCTTACAATATTTCCAGAATTCCGTTCGAACGTTTTATCAAACGAGGTAAGAATGTTCCTTAAAACAATGTAAACAAATTATCTTTCCGAACTTACCGACGCATGAGCTTTCCTCGACCCATGCGTACTTTTCCAAGACTTCGGCGAGCGAAGCTGGCAATCTCTGCGGCGTCGGCTGAAGAATCAGCAACAAAAGTACCCTATCGACTTCGCACTTGTGTAATATTTGTCCATAATTTCCAGATGGCGTACGACCAACGTTCGTTTCTACGAGATCGACCAATTCCGTGATAACGTTCAGAGCGGCGCTGTAATCTGCCTGTTTGGTGTAAAACGAAGCGAGTTTTCTTATGGCCAACGACGTTGGCAGTATACCGATGGATTTTCTCAGCTGTTGAGCACCGGCCGGTGTCGGACCAAGGGCTAAAGCCAATTCTATCACGGAGCCCGCCGATGTCACTTCGAATCCTTGTTCGGTCTGTGCGCACGCCACTGAGTGACCGAAACAGCTGACGGCTGCCTATAAAGTAATTGATAAAATCGCAGTTATTTGAAAACGGCGCGACGAAAGTATACGGCAACCGGGCTTAGTGAAAAGACGAGAAGTTTACCTGCAAATTTTCTTGACCGACGGACGGACAGCCGATTCTCTTGTTCTTTTTCTCGGCGATCAAAAACTGCCTACCGGCTTTCATCAGTACGTTGATCTCGGAAGTTGTATTACCTAGCGTACGATGACAGCGAGCTACCGCCAACCAGCTCATACCGGCGTACTGCCACAATTCCTCTTGTTCGCACTGCACAGCTAGCGAAGCTGAAAAAGTCAACTTTTCGTCGACTCCCCAAATACGAAACGTCTCGGATCGATCGAAGAAAACAAATAATGAATGGACTTGAAATTCGCATCGTCGCGACGCAACGAAATTTCTTTTCTCATTTTTAGAGTTCCGTATTTATTTCCTCAAATCCTATCATTTGGCAAAGAATTTTTTTTCAGATATGAATTCTAGGTTATCGTAATCATGATTTGTATAATTATTGAGGTATTTTAATTACGATGAGAGTGAAAAAGAAATCGAGAAATGAAAGAATAATGATTTTCGTTGCGTCGCAACGTTGCCAACTTCAACCTCATAAAAATGATTGAAACGATCAACGATCATATTTACCGAACTGTTCGGCGGCTTCCGCTACATTGGGTTTTCTCAGAAATCGCCTGAAATATTATCACACATAAGAAAATAAGGAAAACAAACGCAACAAAACAATAAGATAAGCTGTGTCCACACTGTGCCTTTTCATCTTCAACTTTCAACTTTCAATAACGCATGCTTCAAGGGCATGCCACACGTGCGCTGTTGATTGCGCCGTGACGCATGCGCTATGTCCATCAAGCGCTGTCCGCATGCGCTTGATGGACATAGCGCATGCGTCACAGCGCACGTATGGCATGCCCTTGACGCATGCGTTATTGAAAGTTGAAAGTTGAAGATGAAAAGGCACAGTGTGGACACAGCTGTTGAACTCACTTTTTCAACTTGTTGCTTATGACGTGATATTTGGCGAGAAACTCATTCGACTCCCTCCCATCTTGGCCGCTGAATTCTCCCAGTAAACTCGAATCCATTTTCCTTTGTGAACACCTGTTTCAGCTTTCGAACGTTTCTTACATTAATTCATCCATGTTTTTCTTAACGTCCGAGCAAGATCGAGAGAAAGTTTGGAAGTAAACGAAAAGATGTTTTCTTCATTTTTTCAACACTGTCACTCGCGACCGCAGTAAGGAATAACCGTACGTTCGAAACGACTACCGTTATCTGCAATGCTAATTGCGCATGGCGATTCTTTATTATGTTATCCAAAATTACACATGTCACGATTCACTGTTGTAAGTAAATGAGCGGAGGTGTATAACGCTTTCGTGAACGTCTCGTGTGCGCGAACACTTTTCGTTGCGCCATCTGTCCTCATCGACGCTCGTTGATTCAAGCTAGGTATACCGGGTGACCAGTTCGGAGTGTTCTCAAATAACGTCCCGAACACGCACACCCGGTAATTAAAAATATTTTAAATACGAGTTGTTCCGCTCGATTAGAGGAAACAACGCCGCCGGGCTTGACCCTGGGTAAAACCGTCACGGTTAAGTGAAAGTCAACGGCACAATTTTAAACAAAAGTCCGCATTTTTATCGCGGATTAATGCAGGTTAGCTTCAAAACTTTTCAAAAACTTCGCAAATTTTTCAAAATAAACTTGTTTTTATATTAAGTTAAAAAATGTCCGTTAGGAAAAAATGCTTGTAGAGTTTCGTAAATGTTTCGACGTTGAACGACAGAAAATTGCACTTTTGTTTGTTTGTTGACCTTTAGATAACCTTGAAAATGGTTGATAAAGTAAATCTGAGAGTCCCTCCTCGTTTTTCTTCAGTATCGAATAACGTTTATTCGCAATATTTTTCTTCGCGTGTTTCTGTTGGTACGTGAGCTTTGGGTCCTTCCACCGCGATACTTGCGCGCGCATATACCGCGCTAACAACGAGAACGGAAGACACGCGGTACGCTTTCGTCGCCGCCGATTTCATTCTAATTTTGAATCGAACGAAAGTACGATTACGCCGATTCGAAATCCGTCATGCGATTCCTCGAGGGGTCACGAGAGTCTCGCGACAAGTGCGTCAGAGTGGACACGTGTACGCAGAGGTGCCTCATCGAAGATTTTTTTTCTCATCATTAAAACGGCACGGCGGTTAGTCCAGCGAACAAAAAATTTTTTGTCTCTCCGCGTAACTCATTCTCTGCGTTAACATGTATAGTACCAAATAAACGTTGATTCAAACTTCGAGCGGTTATTAAGAGCATGACGAACATCGACATAACCTCAAAAATATTCGAAATCCGTTTTCTCGGCGTCGATTAAGTTTACGGCGAAAAATCGAGATATTACGATTTAAAAATGTCGACTATCTCTCTCGCACTCGTGTGTCACGTGATACGTCTTCGACACATCCTTAAAGCATAAGATGTATTAAAATGAGTGTCGCATTTTCGTTCGTCCACTACGATCTTCACGGACAATTATATAACGCGATATTGTGAGTTCAGTCCAAGGCAACAGGACAAAAATTGCGAACGAGAGCCACAGCGACGATGAAACATAAATGAATTTTTTCAAAGTTGTGAAAACAATTATCCGTTTCGTCACGTCGGAGCGTATCGAATCGAGCATCGACATTCATCAATCGTGACAATTTTCGCGACTGCGAGCGATTAAATTTTTTCTCCACAAATCCCGTGCATCGTCGGTAAAATCTTTGGAACGATCATTCGCTCCGATGCGAAGCGATAAAAAAAAAAATATCGAATTTCCATCGGATTGTTTGTCGTATCGGAAGTGTTATCTACATTCGTAATCGTGTGAACCGTTGGCCACGCACAGAGACCGATACACGCATGCGTACATACAACCGTTACTGCCGAATCTGCTCGCACGAGGTATAACGCGGCGGTAGCAGACTACGAGAATTCGCTAGACTAAGGAGCACGCTCAGTTCACGTCCGACCGTCGTTCGGCCGCGGTTTGACACATCGTGTGTCGCTTGCTCGTTTCACTTTATAATATCCCTTCATGGCTCGGAGTCGCAGCCAGTGGCAAACTTTCCACTGACTGTAACGAAAGACTCAGGGAACGAGAAAGGGTTTTTTTTTTTCTGTCATTCGCTAATATAATTCATCACGAATGTACAATCGTCATGGCACTACGAGGACGTAAAACAATTGCATTCGTAATCACCGCGAGTTTTGTAATCTTTGGCGCGGATGCTAGATCTTGGGGTAAGTCCGAGGTTGGAAGGAAAAAAAAAAGTGGAAGCACCTATTAGAATATACCGCATTAAAGCCGGCTCGTGCGTCCGTACGAACGCACCGCGTCAATGTGTAACACCCACACTCTCGCGCTCTCGTGTCGCTCCATCCAGCCCGTACTCGGTGTCACGTACGCCACTCGGCATTCTCAAACTTACCACTGTTTTCTCATCGCTCGGTCATTCTTCGATTGTATGAAAATGCACTTCCGATGAATGAAAACACGATAATTGCAACGTTTTATCGCTTTACCGATTATCGTTTCGCGTTTATTAAGCCTAAGGATGAATATATTTTACGTAACTAATGTCAATGTACATCGCAGAGGTGACCGCCAAAAGAGACACGCGCGCATGCGCGCTCACGTGCTCCTGTGTTTGCGCGTGCTGAACCCGCGGCGGTTTGACTTTAATCGTATTTCGTTAACCGATTCGATCTAAAAAAAATCCCTCGAATACGTGCCACGATGAAAAAAAAGTTAGAGGTTACAAATTTGAGATTATCTTCCGTGATAAAAACTCGCTTAACATTGGTCCACGCACTGATGCATTTTCCATCGAAAAAAATATTTTCAACGAAAAAAAAAAAGAGCGATCGTCGCGTCTCTCACGGTCAGTCTTGCAATCACAATTCTACATCCCGATGACATAATTATTAACGGTTGCATAAATAGATTAACACTTTAGTATGAATACGTAGGAATTAAATTAATAATAATTTAATAGAAAATTACAACGCGATATTCAAATTCAACGTTGACGATCGACGAGGACTCGTCAAGGCAATCAATATTGCGTTTCGTAATTAGTAAAACATTTTCCTTGTCGACGATTCGAGACGGATAAAAGAGGGTCAAAATACGCCGAATCATGGCCGAGGCTTTATCGCAGATTACTTTTCAATCGAATCCTCATACCTTCGCTGTTTTTTCAAAATTTCCCTTTTTTTTTACATCTACTCAGTTTTCAGTTTTTACACTTGCCTATTTTTGAATTTCGATTATGGGTTTTTATGGAGTAATATTCGAAGCGGACCTGTGGGATTATTAAGGGGTTAAGCTACCTAAAAGATATTATTAAGGGGTTAAGCTACCTAATAGAAATTATTAAGGGGTTAGACGACTGTAAACAAAAATTAAGGGGTTAGACGACTGTAAACAAAAATTAAGGGGTTAGACGACTGTAAAAAAAATTAATTCGAGGGAATAATTAAAACGATTAGAGAATCGTTTGGACATTTACTTTTATATTTACACGTTTATCATTTTGCGTAAAAAAAACTATATTAAAAGGATATACATTTGAAAAGTGAATGAAAAAAATTCTTAAATGACTTTTAATTGAAATAAATGAAAATTGAATCGTAAATGATAAACAAAATGTAAACGGCGTGTATCAACTTTCACTAACCCAAACAAACTCGCGAAAAAAATCCATCCGTTTCGAGACTCCGTTTCAAGGTTAAAAAAGTACTGGGAACGGGTTATTTTCGGCAATTCGTGAATTAAAAAAGAGATATTTCCGCACGAACGAATCGATCATTTTTTCAACGTTATTTATTCGAAACCAATATTATTAACAGCTGCGTATATATAAAGCAGAAAACGTGTTTGCGATGCGGATATGTACAATGTTTGTATAAACGCATCGATGCACATTTTTTATGAAAATTGACGATAAACCTAAGTACAAAGTACGCGTCGTCCGAAAGCACGAAAAATTTGTCGCTGCCCGTAAAAAATTGCATTGAAAAAAAAAAAACGGAAATTAATATCGAGACAAATACGAATATTACAATCGATCTCGAACGAAAATATCGAATATCCAAAGGTATACGATCGTTCTCCCGAAAATCGACAAAATTCGTTAAAACTTGTAAAATTAAATTCCGAGATTAAATAAATAGTATACATTGATAATAAAAATCAAACTTTAAATTCAATTCAATTGAAATTTAAACAAATACAAAATAAAGCCTATATGAAATGAAATACAAATTTAAAAATAAATATAAATTTAAATAAAAATATTCAAATTTAAATATAAATATTTGAATTTCCAGCTTAAATTTAAATATAAATATTTAAATTTTCGGCTTAAATTTAAATATTAATAGTTAAAATAAATAAATATTTAAATTTAAAATATATAAAAAATAAATATAAATTAAAAAATATGCATTTTTTGAACTTCAACTTCCGGTCAAAATATTCAAAATCGACGAAAGACGAATAAAAATGTTCTTTCCGAATTCGCACTTTTCACTTCGCAGATTTCAACTGCAAAAAAGCCAAAATCTTTTTTTTTTCTTTCTTTTTTCAATTTATTTACGATTTGAATTTTTCATACGTGATTTTCGATGATAATTAAAAGAATAAATGGAAAATAAATCTTCGCTGCTTTCCAATAATGGAAACTCCAATGCCACGTGGGCTCTACCGGTGCTGACTAGAGACATGTGATACGGGAAATTTCGCACATTTTTCTGTCGAATCCGCTGACGCCAGCTCTTCCGATAAACTAAGTATTAAAATTATGAATTCGAGAGACGGGTATTCGTTATGTATTTCCACAGTATGTGTATATTCACCTGGTGAACGATTAGTATCCAAAATAATTTTTTTAATTTGAAAATTATCATTCGGATTAAATAAAAAAAAATAAAATATTACAGGTTAAATAGAAAAATGTCTATTGATCCTTTTATTTTTGAATTTACAATCACAAATTTCCCATTATTATTTAAATTAAATAAAAATTTTAAAAAAATAAAACTTTTGATACTTTTATTTCCGGAATATTTTCGTTCGTATTATACACAATAATAAATCGTTGTTTTTTTTTAAACCTTTAAGAATTCGGAAACAATATTCGCACGATATTCGAAGCCTGAAGCTTTTGAAAGAAATTTGAAAAAAAAGAATCACTTTTATTTTGCGTTCGCGCGAATTTCGCAAGTTTTGCAAATCCCAAATTTTTCTTCGTCGAAGACAGAAGCCCTTAAATTTTCCAAAACACAGATTTGAAAAAGTCGTGGTCAGTGGCGTCGCGTGTATTCCGAAGTGAAAGTATATCTCTGCATAAATCATTGTAAGGTGAAGAGGGTCGAGGTTGATGCACATAAGCGCGTAGAACGATTCGAAAACTTGCGATTTTGCTTCCTCCTTGAACGTTGTTGATTTTTTAATTATTTTTTTTTATCATTTTGATTCTTCGGTTTTTCGTTTTAAAATGAGATTTTCTTTTTTTTTACCAATTACACATATACGTGGTAATAAATAAAAGCTTGGGTGCTCAATATTTATAAATCTTTCAAAATTTCGTCTATTTTTCTAATAATTATTTTTTCTAACAATTCTTCTTTCTAAAAATTATTTTTTCTGATGATTCTTTTTTCTGAAAATTATTTTTTGCAATCATTCTTTTTTCTGAAAATTTTTTTTCTAATCATTCTTTTTTCTAAAAAGTATTTTTTCGAATAATTCTTTTTTCTAAAAATTATTTTTTCTAATCATTCTTTTTTCTAAAAATTAATTTTTCTAATAATTCTTTTTTCTTATAATTCTTTTTTCTAAAAATTCTTTTTTCTAAAAATTTTTTTTTTCTAAAAATTCTTTTCTCTAATAAAACAATATTTTTCCTAATAATTTATCTACTAATTATTAGATAAATTATTATCATACGCTTATACTCAAAATCGAGCATTTTTTTTTCAAACATTAAAAATCGTTTTACTGATAATAAAACCCAATTATTATACGTAAACGGATTTTTGTAAATTGAGTTCGAGGTCAATCGTTTTCAGTTGCGACACGTAGTCAGCTCCAATCATTGATGACTTTGTCATTTGTGGGAACGTAATATCATTGACGAGAGCAGGAAAAACGAAAACTTCGTTTTCACTTGCGAAACCAATATTTTCCCGAGGATTTTTCTAAATTTGTCGAACCAAACGACGGCCAGAAGGGAGGGGGGGGGGGGGGGTAATTGATAGAAAAATTTCGTAACTCCACGTGTACGTTTGAACTGAATTTGCTAATATCTGGTTTTGATGCGCCATTCTTTGAGCGCGTCTACAAGCTTCGCGCTCTGATATTAGATAAAGGGGTCAAACGTTCGAAAATCGCGAGTGCGATTTGCGTCTCGGAAAAATAAGTTTCTCGATAAACACGTATTTTTTTAATTGCCCTCGAGTTACGTTTTCCTGTTGCGCGTTTTTTTCAAAAATACGTTTTTTTTTTTTTCAAAAAAGTGTCGCATCTGCGATTTGACGATTGCTGTTGAAACCTCCGATCACGAAAAACTTTTTTTTTTTTTCGAAGTTTTCATTATCCGAAAATCGTTCGTCAGCGTTCACGAATTAAATTATATATCTAAAGCATTTTTTTTTCGCTTAATTTTCATTATTATTGAAAAAAACTTAAAGTATAATTGTCGTAATTAACTGAATTGAATGTTTTTTTTATTTTTTGATTTTTTTGTGGAGCCTGTATAATCATCGTACGTTTTTTAATTATATTTATTTTCATTAAAAAATAAGTTTTGTTATTTTGTTTATAAGAAACTTAGTATGATGAATAAAAATAATAGCTACAATAGTAATAATAATAATATCATGAAATAATAATAATAATAAAAATATTATTGAATTAATACAATTTTTTGATGAAACATAATTATTTAAAAAGTTCGAAAACTTTGCCGAATATTATTCCAGTTCGAAATGATCTGATACAAGAATTTTTTTAATTCATTTATCTTTTTTTGGTTATGAAAAAAAAATGTATCATGTAGATCGACTATTCATGACGTGCTTCGACACTCGATATTCATGTGACTATTCAATATATGACCTTGCAATGTCTCACATGTACTCTGGATTTTCTCCACGTAAACAATGCAAAATGCATGACTTGTTTATATTCCTCCCGCATGGCCTCGAACGGAGGCCGTAAAAATTGTTAAGTAATATAAACGAAAGCGTTTTGCAAATTGCTGAGAAAAACAAACATTTTTCACTAAAATATTATTAAAAATTCCTACTAAATATTTCTTATTTATATTATAAATATAATACTTCAAAATATATTAATATAAAATAATGTACAAAATATATTACACAATATTATAATATTTGTGTCATATATGTAAATAAAAATATATTCAGATATAATGGTTATTCATATTATAGTATAAAAATATAAATAATATTTGCGATGATATAAAAATATATTACATAATTTTACGTGACGATGATATTATCCAACGCATGATTTTGGATAATAAAATTTGATTGAAGAGGAATAATTAATTAACAAATTAATAAAAATTGAATTAATACAAATTCAATTAATTAAAATTGAATTAATTAAAGTTCAATTAATAAAAATTGAATTAATTAAAATTAAATTAATTAAAATTTAAGTAATTAAAATTAAATTAATTAAAATTGAATTAATTCAAATTAAATTAATTCAAATTAAACTAATTCAAATTAATTAACAAAAAAAAATGTTTTGGCGATCCAACGATCGAAACGAAGCGGCACTACGATATATCGTTTCGATTTCAGATTTAGCAGTGACAATCGGCAAAGAGGTACAATTTTTTGCACGCAACGGAACGCGCACCGGTCACATAGGGAATCGCGATGCCATCGATCTCGGGGGTCTCGCTTACGACGATTCCGGCCGTTTGATGTTTCTCAGTGATACTAGAAATACGAACTTAACGATATTTACGAAAAATTTGGCAGCTAACAAAGACTTCGAAATGCGAACGTTGCACAGGCGTAAGTTAACAAATTTGAATAATGAAGAAATCTTCGTCGGGTTCGTTCGCAACTAGCACGAATTGAACCTCTTTTATTTTTTTGCATTTTTTTATTTTTTTTTTTTCATTTTTTTTTTTTTTTCCTTTCTTGTTAAACTCGCTCAGGACAAAATAGAACGTCTATCATCGGAATGGTTTACGACAAAACGACCCAAAATCTATTTTGGACCGATGCGAAAGAACAAGCCATCATGAGCTTGCGGGTGTCGCCGAACGAAAACGCCACTTACGAGCCTGTTACCGTTCTCAAATTGACCGACAAGCTACCACGAGGAATAGCCCTCGATGCCTGTAATCGGTAAGCTGAACACATTTTTTTTTCCATCAATTTTTATCCATTTCAAAAAAAAAAAAATAAAAATAATTTTCTGCTTTTTGGTTTTCGATTAGTGTTATTACACGAAAAGTTAAAAAATGTATCGATATACATATATATATATATTATTTTTTTAATATTATAAAAAAAAAAAAAACAAATAAAAAATTTAAAAAAAATAACAAACAAAAAATAAAATTAAAAAAATCACAAATAAAAAATAAAATTAAAAAATAAAATTTAAAAAATCAGGATAAATATTATTTTTCAAATTACACAATGCATTTTCGCTTTTGACATTCACATTCGCGACGTTTCCGAATTCGTATTCCGGAAACGTGAAACGTTGATTTTTCGTTTTTCATTTCACGCGGATAAATGAAATAAAATAAAACGTAAAAATAAAAGCATAGAGTAAATTGTTGGATTTTTTGTGTTCGAAAGGCGATTGTATTGGGCGAACAGCAACGCATCTCATCCGAGCATAGAGAGTTCGAATCTCGACGGTAGCAACGCGACGATCGTGATAAGTAAAAATTTGTACGAGCCGTTGGGAATAACGGTGGACCATGGAACGGGAAAATTGTATTGGATCGATGACGACGAGGGCGTTCATTACAAAATCGAAAGAAGCAATTTGGATGGAAGCGAGCGTGAACTTTTGGTGAACGGGAGACATCAACAGCCATACGACATAGCGGTTGATCGTGAAAAGATATATTGGACGGATTGGACTTACAGAGCTGTTTGGAGCATCAACAAAAATCCCCATCCGAGCGATATCCCTATATTGTGGACATCGTTTCATACGTTCAATCGAGATTCCGATCCGAAATGCATTGTTACGAGGGATACGATTGGCACGGTCAATTGTCCAGTGATGCCTGCCAACAAGATAATCAACGTTGCCGCGGGCCTTTCGAATTTTGCCGAACAGGAAAACGACAATCTCATGACGAGCACGGAAGAAGGAGATTCGATCAAGGCGCCTGACTTTCAATGTCTCAATAATGGTCGACACGAACCTGCTCTCGACAGATGTCACTGCAAACCTGGGTAATTTTGAGGTTTCGAAAGAAAAGAAATAAATGATCTCACGTTTCGTAGATTTTATAAATGTCCTTTACACGAAATCTTAAGACTATGAGTACTGAAGTCATTTTGCTAATTTATTGCTTTCTCTTCGATCGCTGATTCTTCGTTAATAAGAAATTCAACGTTTATCATAAAGCTTATAAAAGCGATCTGTTTAGGAGAATATTTGAACTGAGTTATTCATCATGGACTAGAAATATTTCAACAAATTTTTTTTTCACTTTTTTTTTTACATTTCATCATAACAGATTTTAGGTTATAAATGTTTCTTTACTTTGGAATATTTTCGGATATTTTAGATACCCGAGGAAACGAATTTTTAATTTCTCGAAGTTTCGTCTCTATCCTATGTGAACGTATAGAATATTTTTTGTTTCTTATAAAAAAGACTGTTATCCTTCTCACTTCTAGATTATGAATTTCGTCAGAATCACTAAAAATCAAACTATTAAAATTAAACTATGCATCAAACCCAATAGCGCAAAAAAATGGACTTGAAGTTCGCATCGTTCGCGACGCAACGAAATTTATTTTCTCATTTTTTTTATTTCCTTAAATCTATTATTTGGCGATATATATATATATATATATTTTTTTTTTTCTATTTGAATTCTATGTTATCACAATAAAGATTTGCATAATTATTGAGGTATTTTAATAACGACTATATTGAAAAAGAAATCGAGAAATTAAAAAAAAAAATGATTTCTTTTCGTACGGAACTTTAAATAATAACAGAATAATCGTTTCTTCTGTCACTTTCAGATTCGACGGGCTTTACTGCGAGAGATCAGTGTGCCATAATTATTGTCTTCACGGTGAATGTTTCGTGAGTCCCGGTGGTCAGCCGCATTGCAAATGTGGGCCATCGTATCAGGGTCCTCGATGTGAACAAAACGTGTGCACCGGTTATTGTCTGAACAACGGATATTGCTCAGTAAAGAACGGAGAGCCGTACTGTACTTGCAAACGTTCGAGAGGTCCTCGATGCGAGGACGTTCACGACGTTGATGAAATTTGTTCAGTATTTTGCTTGAGCGGAGTCGCTTCGTTGAATACCGTTGACACGAGTTTGTGCAGGTTCGTTTTTTTTTTCTTCGTTATTATCCGTCAATTCCGGGTTTTCGATTTTTTATAATTATGCAGTTTAAGGACTTTTCCGAAAAGCAACGGAATTTTTTTTTTTTTACCTCAAGTTACTTTCATTGGTCACGACCATTGATATTTTATCGGGGGTGTCTGACTTTTCTCAATAATACCATAAGTTATGGGGTTTTAAAGTTTCCGTAAACAGGTAAAATGAATTATCTGAAAAACAATCGAATTTCTTTATGAGTTGCTTTCATTGGTTACCATTATCAATATTTCGTAGGGGAAAGCCTGAATTTTTTCAATGATAGCATAGGTTACGGGGTTTTATGGACTTTTCTGAGAAATAATAGACATTGATTTTTACCATGATTTATCTATTAATCTATTTCGATTGTTCTTCTTCATTCATCGCTGCGATGACTGAAAATCGCGTGGAATCGATCACGATGCTCTGGATATTGACGCTTGAAGAACTATTCGGCAATATGTCCGTCCATATGATATTCGCGACGACCATATCGTGGATTTGTTTGGGTTAAGTTAAGAGTTTCCGATTAAATTGACCCTTCAAGAGTTTAAATATACAGAGAAATATTTTTAAATATCGTATTACCTTATATATATACGGAAACTTCAAAACCCCATAAATTATGGTATTAATAGTGGCGACCAATGAAAGCAACTCGTGACAAAAAAAAAAATTCGATCGTTTTTTCGGAAAAGTCCTGAAACTGCATAATTACCCAATTTTTTACGCTTTTTCATACGTGACTCTTACGACGATTTTTTCGCAGATGCTCGAACGAAACGCAATCATTGGGACGTACGTACGTTGATGAACTTTGGTGCAATACCGTCGTACTCGTATTGTCGGCTATTCTCGGTGTACTTACCGTATCGGTCGTCGTACTTAGTTTTTACGTCCATAAATTCAAGCATCAAAGACGAATCAGGAAACGCATCGTCGTCAACAAAATTAGCACGCCTCTGACGGCGCGACCCCAATTGCCCGGCGATCAATGTGAAATTACCATTGAAAATTGTTGCAACATGAACATATGCGAAACGGCAAGTTTTTTATGTAAACTCTTTTTAATCGTTGAAATCGTCGAACGAAAAAGAAAAAAGGCAAATGTGACAATAATCGATCGTGAATCGCTAAGTGATAATGTGTGTTTTTTTTGCTTGCAGCCTTGTTTCGAGCCAAAATTGCGAAATTCGGGTTCGTCAAACCGGAAAAAGGAGGAAAAAAATTCTTTGCTCGATAACATGGATGGAAACTCTTGCTAGCACAAGCCGTATCTTCGTCGAAGAAAGTGACGAAATTCGTTGGGACTTAATGACTTATGTCCAGGAGGCTTTTCCTACGATTCGATATCTCCGTGTATCGAAACGAATTGAGGGAAAAAAAAAAAGAACAAAGTAGTATTATTGTTAAGTTTGGTGGTTATTGAGTCGACGACGATTAGGTGAGCGTCCAATTCGTCCTAGGGGAATCGTACACATTTTTTCATTGCGATGAAAGGAAAAGAGGATTCACGATACTTTTAAAACTCGCGTGAATTTTGAATCAACGAAATTCGTTTTTAACGAGCGAATAATGGGCATCGGTTGAAATCTACGTTATCACGAAATAACTATTCCGGATTATTTTAATGCAACAACAAAAAAAAGCGTTCTCTCATTAGCAATCGTCGGTTGAAAGAATCTTTCTTTTATAAAGAATATATATTCATTTTTTGTTCACGATTGTTTGATTATTTTGTTGAAGAAATAATCTCTGATAGTATTTTCGTTGTTCTTTTTTTTTTTCTTGTTTTTTTTTTCTCCAATCGAGCGTTGCCTGAGTTTCGAAAAATTTGAATTTTTGGTTGAGCTCGCGCTTTACGAATTTTTCCATCGGTGTATCGTTGAATGATTTTGAATTCATTTTTCTTTTCATCATACGTCCGGTTATTGGGCCAATTTGTTTTATACGTGTTCAGTGAAGAATTACGAAGTCTCTCTATAAATCGGCGCGTTTATCCTGATCAATTCAAACGTACACTTACATATGTGTAATACTTATATTTAGAAGATTCGATCTTTTTTTTTTCTTCGAACTTTATGTAATCTGGTTCGTCCTATTTTCGAGGCCAAAGAGTACACGATAAATAACGTTTATACGCGCCCTCGTAATCAATTCTCACTTTTCCTCGTATCGTTTTAATTACATTTAGTTATTACAATCTTCTTATCGTAAGTCGAGAAATTCACGTGGGATTGAAGAGGCAGAATTAAAAATCGTGAAACCTGCAATTCCGAAAAAACAAAAATACTTTAGCGATCGATAATTTTTAATACACAAACAAACAAAAAAAAAAAGACATTTCTCACTTCATCGAATCGATTAATTTAAATATTCACGTTTTCAAGACATATCCACGCTGTCTATTCGAGTCTAATAAGAAAGGAAAATCGATCATCCAAAATTGCTCAGTTTCGCGAAAAATCGTTTGCAATTGAATCTTGCGCCAAACCCAGCTTGAAAGTCGTGGGAAAAGAGCGTTCATTCCAAATTATTGACATACGTACACCCGATCGTTTTATCGACTAACATCGTTTTTTTTTTTTTAATTCGTCGATATACTGCCCAAATGCTCGTACGTTCCCTGTAATACGACTGCAATTTTCCGAGGGTATTTGAAGACACGCTGGGAAAAGGCTGACAGTTTGTCACAAATACCGCATATTTTCAAACGGTTACAAAATCGGTGATTTTCGAAAAAAAAAAAAACTAAATATATACAAATTCACAAATTTGTGCAGACTTCAAACTCGTGTCGACGAAAAGTGACTTTTCAAACGATTTCCACCGCGTTGTTGATCTCAACCGTTGCGGAGCGAGGTCCAAATTGAATGAATCAGAAATGCAAAGAATCATCAAACTTGTGAAAATTTGAGCGTCGATTCGAACATTTTCGATATTCTCATTCCGCGAGCCTTTAGAAACCAACGTTTGAACGTCCTGTTCATGGATTTCCTTTTTCGAAATGAATCGAAAAAAAAAAAAAAAATTGACGACTCTCACTGGTAATTCCGCGATCGGTTGCTCCAATCACTTAAATCGAGTCGCCCGCGATCATTGAATGTCCGAAAAACCAGGACGAGATCCGGGAGAAAAAAAACGATTTGGAAATAAACACCGGGAGGTGAATAAAATTGTACCCGGAAAAACAGGGAGATGATGATCTTAAATTGCGGAACTCTTGATAAATCTACATATATGTATACACATATATGTCTGATTCGAGGTTTCCAACAGTTCTAATGTATTACGCGCTATTCCTGTATATAGGCTTATCAAATGACGCAACGTTTTATTTCTAGGGTAGTGTATAAGGTCATCATGGTAATATGTTCCGCAGGTTGTTGACCAAATTGCAGCTGTTAATACGAAACGATAAAAAAAAAAAACAAATCGACAAACTTTTAGGAAGAACTAGGGGAAAAAAAGCGGATCGACTTTTTACCGGATGTAAACTATGATAAACAAAAATGGATCGTCTTACTAGCCAACGCGAGATGAACGAGCTATAGAGATAAAACAAAAAACGAGGACCGATTGATATGCACCAAAGCACTTAATAGTTTACGTTTCAATAAAACAACACGGATATCAAGCATGCCTATAGTATAACGTCGATTGATGTTTGGCCTACCGAGATACGAAGACATAAATAAACTTGCTAGTATAGAGAGGGAAAGACGTTCCGCGATGTTCTCGAATGGAAAAGTGACCGCGTATCCTCTGTTCGTTTCACTTTTCACTGGAATAAAAATACAAGATTGTCTCAGCAACTAACCGAAAACTACCAACGACTGCCTTGTTCGACGATTCAATGCTAAAGATTTTTTTTTTTTTTTAATCTAAGGTAAACGCGGTTCGTTTTATAAGTCGTGCTAGCGCGATTAATTTCGTTTATAGTTTTTAATTGATCGTCGCTTTGTGTCCAATAATTCACAAAGGTACGAGCGATACGAGATAGGATTAATTTACGTATATCGAACGCAGCTTACATTGCGTTAACTTTCAGTACCAACGTGAACTACAAGACTTGAGAGAGCGCGCTTTTGCACCCGAAAGAATATTCGTTTACTAATTTCGTAATATATTGTATAAAGTTTGTTTTTTTTGCTATAGACATTTATTGCGAAAATGGGAATTATACCCTTATGGAAAATACCCTTCTCCCAGACACTCATCCGCAGAGACGAGATAGTGGATTTATGGTGAAAGGGGTATGGTCCCGAAAAAAAAAAATCTCAGTATCAGCATATTTGTCAAAAGTGATAAGCTCGCTGTTCTTTTTCGAGCGTGCATTTCCAAATATGCTGGTCGCGAAAAACATCCGGTACTTATTTGAAGTAAACCTACGCGGATATGCTTACGTGTATGTTTATAAACTTCACTCATCAACAAGATATTTACTAACGCGTGATACGCGACTAGACAAAATACGAGTGAAGTGATTATTCAGCCAAAAAAGAAGGAACCACGCATAGAAATATATATCCTTCCAAAATGAGAAGTTAAGTTTCATTTGCCTTCGTCTTTTGACTGGAAAGGACTCGTACTTAACTTCGTAGCCGACTTCCCCGTAATAAAATTCGTTGTAACAGTGCGTAATCATTTCCTACCAATCGAAATAAACAAGCGAAAGAAATCATACACTTTGTAACCGCGTCGTTCAACGTACCTCAAAAACACGTGAACAAAGATGTTTATTGTATATGATTATCAAATAAAATGGGTCTATATCTTATTAATACAGTGTTATATTTTTACCTTTCGATATTATTAAACATTTGGAATGAGAAAAAAAAAATTAGCATGGAACTTAACGTGAAATTCGAACGAAGCAAAAGAACGGCACTTTGGCGACGGATATTCCAGATTAATTATCCGCTGCTAATTGTCCCTCGGGCAAAACGATCTTTTCCCCCGGTTTGAATGCTGGCATACCGAGATAAGGGCAGCTCCCACAGCGAAATGCATCTCCGAGGTAACACTGCAATTAAAACGCATTTTTAGTTCGTTTTTAATCTAGTTCCAACAATAGCAAACGTGTGCGATAACGAGCTTCCTCTTATCACCAAACAGTTTATACGAGCGAGAAGTGTCTATTACAGATATCATCATGCAATCGTATCTGCGATAATAACCCTTCATCCCGACTCATATTTTCGGCACCTTCCATCCCGACTCATGGGTCGTTTTCGTCTTTGCGTTATTCGGATCAATAAAAACGCTTTAAAAAATCTGAAAAAATTCATGGAGGTTCTTTCAACCTTCAACTTGAAGCCCCAATAGAAATATTTTGAAAAAAAAAGTTTCTATATTTTTGTTATTGAAAATCTGGAGGTACCTCACGAAAAATTACAGCACTTTGCAATTTCGCTCGGGTCGAAAACGACCCATGAGTCGGGATAAAGGGGTAATATAGAATTTCGCAGCGGTACTCACGTTTCCGCAGGAGGAACTGGCGGTTTTAGGCTGAGGTGTTACCCCGTTCAATTCTTCTGCCAACCCGCAGGAGCAATCCTTACACGCTTTGCGCTTTCCAGTCGTTCCACATACTGCAAAGTTTTACAAGTGGTTACTCGCCTACATAGAAATTAATTATACAACTATAAAACTGTGTTCTTAAAATCTTCTGTACCTCGAAGAGAAGCTGCTTCAGGTTTTATAATATCCTCTTCGTCTAAAAGGTTATCCTCGTCTATCAAGTCATCCTCCACTGCGTCATCTATCTTCCATACATTTGAGGCGGGCTTGTTGAAATTCAATTTCACCGAAGATCCAATCTAAGATACAACATATCAAAAGTTTTCTCTACGATAAAAATACTTGATAATACAAAATCGAAATGGATTTGAAGCTTGCATCGTTTCATCAAAATCTTATCCATTTTCCTTTTATCTCTTCGTTATCATGCATTTTACGAAATATTCTTCTTTAATTTCGAATTTCAGATATCTAAGGGAAACTCAAAGAATTAACGGTTTTCAATGCGGATACTGTGGAAAAAATAATTGAATCATTGAAAAAGAATATTTTTGTTCGATCTTATAAAAATCAAGCTTACATCGAAAGCTGGTTTTTCTGCAATGATTTCGCAAATTCCATCCTTCATTTGGGAAAAGAGGCCGTCAATTTGCAGATTACTCGGCACTGCGCTAGATTCGGTGCTCTTGATAGTAAAGCCGCCCAACCGCAATCTTGAAATACGATCAGCGTGCAGAATACTGGCTTCGTCTTTTTTGTTAAGTTCGATCGTGTCGTAAAGAACAAGCGTTCCTCCTGGTTTCAAGATTCTCAATACTTCCGAGATATTTTCATCGTCCTTTGCAAATGAGAGTACCGCGTCTATGGACGATGAGTCGTATTTGGCTGAAACAAAAACACACAGATTTTTGCTTCCAGTTCAGTGATTCCTATCTTTTGACGAAATAGACAGCAGTCATTGCAGTCCGATGTCAAATTGCGGCATGATGAAAACAAGCTTTAAAAATGTCCTTTAATCGGGTAATATTAGGTAAATTGAATAACAAAGAAGTATATCAAATGTTACGTAAAGCAAGTAATCAAAATTATTGAATGCCTTACCTTTTTTGAATTCCGATGACTGTACGATTGTAGGACCAGCTGATTCAGTGAGACGCTTAACCTCACCGGCGAAATCGTTCATAACAATTTCATTGCTGTCCACAATGAGCGTCACCTTGTAACCTTTCTTCAGTGCGGATGTCATGTTGACAAACTTTTTTTGTAATACAACTTTTCTAAAATACTTTACAGCTTGGGAATTCTCGTTCTAGAAAAATTGCAGGATATTGCGTTACTTCGCTCGCGTACGCGTTCGTATATACGCAGCGGTGTTTTAACGGTGGCGCTGGAAGCATTGAAACAATATTCACTTCGGCCTTCGACACATTCACGTATGCAAGCTTGACATAACCTCACAAATTTTCGAACATTCAATGAGTATTTTTATTTCTGAATGCTGCAATTGTATTCTATCACATTTATTACCTTTCCACAAATGCCTGATAATCGTTTCGTACAAAATTTACACGTCTTTACAACTACAGCCATAACGGACGAAAATATTCGCTATCCTTATCGTTGTTGGAATAATTAAAAATTACAAAAGTCGCCGAAACATCCGCACAAGTGGCGAGAGTCAGAGGCTAAAATATTTCGATACGACACGCGATTTAGGAATTGATAAAAGTATTTTCGTATCGATTTGGGTTTCTTCGAACGCAGAAGTAAATGCCGATGGATATTAGAAGAAGTAGAGGTAGACCCAGACCGATCGCCATTATCATTAGCACCAACAATGAAAACTGTTCGGCCGGTGGAGTTCCATAACCGACGAGAAAGGTCCTGAAGTCACAAAAAAACATGTATCAGATTATTGGAAATAGGTTGGGCAGAATTAATGCCAGTTCTTCAAGAAATCGCAACTTTGGTATTTTTAAATGACGTTGTTTTGACAGGGCTTATTTTCGTGTAGAAATACATTTTAGTGATCTTCGATCCCAGGATAATTCGCCAGAAGATTTTACCATGGAACCAAATGTTACGCGAAATAAACTTACCATGTCGTGTAATTACTCTTCTTATAAAAACCGTCTCCTTTCATTCCTAAAGAGACGTTTATTTTTTCAACTAATAAATTATCTATACTCTCTCCGTAGTAGGCGTGTAGAAGAGAACCCTTTGCTATATTAGATGGATTGGTGACGTTCATTAAAGGATAGTAGGTGGATTCTGTTGCTTCACCGATATCTCGAGACGGTGCGGTGTACGAGACGGGTCTCCACTGTAGATAAGCAAAATTTTCTTCTCCGCCCTGTAATCTTATCGAAGGAGTCCGGAGCTCGACCACCTAAAAAACCATTTATCGCATATAAAACAATGGCGTACAAAATACGACGACGTAAACATGACGATTCGTACTTCGAATATTCCGGGAGTATGCTCGTCGTCTAAGCTTTTCTTAGTGTCAACCAGCATCCCGGGTTGAGTTTTGCTTTCGCTGACCAGAAGCAACTCCATAGCAAATCTGCTATTTTTAAATGTCGAGTTTGTCTGTAGTTTGTTTAATATTATATCGATTTGCGTCGAGTTTTCCGAATGCAACATGTGCGGCATTACGTCCGAGTGGTCCAACGTGCAAAACCCATTGAGCTGTGGAGTAATATAAATCGTGATTATTGCTAGATTTCCTGTATTGTGGATTGTTATGTTGTATGACAGAGATAGAGAATACGTTCACCATCATTTGCACGTTTCCACCTCTCGCCGCATTGGCGATAGGATCGTAATATTCCCGGCCAGTCATTTGCAACTCTACGAATTTGGCTTCGTCGGATACGCTCTCGCGGATCCAATTAAACTTGTTGGTATTTAATACGTTTATGGGCCCACTGTTCGTTTCGTCCAGTAGACCCGTGTCCTTAACGTCATCAAACTCGTACAGCTTGAATAACGTTAATTATAAGATATCGGTTATCTATTATAGGATTGAAAAATTCGACGTATCTGGTTGGAACTCTGAAAAGGTCGGACGGCAAAGAAGCGTAACGAACCTTTTGTATAACGACTCCAAAAGTATAACGCGGTTCTTCGGAGAAGTTAATGCTCTTTGGCTCGTTGAGGAGATAAGCGTCCCAAGTGATGCGCAACTGCGCCAATGGTGAAGTTACGGCTAGCAATAACGAAGGATTTCCAAAGAAATCCCATATGTAGTGTAACGTATCGTGTTGACCCTCCGCTCGCAAGTACAGCGTCGTTACATTTTCGACCGTACACAGATCGTTGCATCCAGGATTAAGAAACGTTTTCAACTATAAACACGCAGGTTTCTTTTTATTAGAGCAATAAGAAATACATGCGATAATCCTTGACTCGATTATTGCGATTTTTTTTGAGGTTATGTTGATGTTTTTCCTCGTACAAAAGAAACGATATCTCCGCGTAATCGCATTGAAATAATAGCCATTATTGAAAACATCGGAGTTTACGCGCGTGACTGGACTTTCGCCTCGTGCCCTACTGAGCATGTCGCAGTCTGCGAATATGTTATCAAAGTGTGGAGAGACGAAATGAGGAGCATGAGAAAGGTCCGTGGTTGTCATGGAAACAAAAAGCAGTTCCGCTCCACAGGGGCGAAAAAAAATTAATCGAAAGATATCATACGAAAAATAATCCGGAAATGGATCATTGAAGAACGTCAGCATGCTTTCAGACTGTATACGATCGATCCGCCCTAGTCTGATAAGCAATTGATGAAATAACTTAAATAACTGGCGTCTGGATTTCGACGCAAGTGTCAAATTGCGGGGGCGTCCTGTACAAGTTTTGTTGCTTTCTAAAACCGCGGAATAGAAGCACGATTTCGATATTGCTTGCAAACGAAAAGCCTCTATGATAAAAACAAATGATTGTCCCACGATATTGAAGCATTGTATACAAAGGTATCGAAATATTGATAGATTAGGGATCCCGTAAACTCAATTGACCTACCGTTCGTTCTGTCGCCCAACAACTCCTCGTTAATATTAACAATACAAGGCACAAATAGTTCAGTTTGTTCTCCATGTTTCTGTTTGTTTTTATTTTAAACCTTTCACTACAAACTTGAGAATATACAAAACGACATTGTCACACCCGCCACGGATCGCAGCTGAAACGCCACGCTGAACTCTAACAAAGACTTTTCCCCCACCCCTTGAGCCGAAACTGCTTACGCGCGTCTCCCCACCAAAAAATCCGTCGACCGAGCAATGATTTGAAAAGCTAACGCATTATCCCGCATCTCCCTATAATTTTCTTTCCGGACATTAGGAATCTTTATTTCTTCGATTCCAAAATGATAATTGTACCATAGCTTCCCTACTTTTCCTTCCATTTCTGTCGAATACTCAAATTTTTGGTTATCGATATCAATTTTTTAGGTTAAAAAATTTCATGTGGACACATAACCAAATTTTGTTTAGCGAAAGTTAGAATAAGGTTTTTTATGCGATCTGCTGTCCCAGTATATCGAATTTTGGAGTTTACGACTTTTCAAAAGCTGTGAACAAAGCTTCCAATTTCGCTAATATTGCATTAAAAACATCGATATGTGTTGAAATTAAAACGATACCCGCTTAACCTTTAAAGCGTAGAATATTTTTACGAACGCCATCAATATCAAATTTCATGCGTACTTCAAATACTTGAATAAAACATTCCAAAAACTGTTGTCAAAAACATTTAATTTTAATGCAATTCTTCACAGATACAAACGTTCTTGAGACCTTAGAGTATTTCGTAATCTTAAAAAAAGGGATGATCCGTAATGTATGTCCTCTCGACGATCGATATACCTCTGTCACTCACATTCGCTGCATTCTCATTTAAATAAGTCCTATAAATAAACGCACAAACACACTCTAATCGTCCGAGCCTGCCGATTTTTTGGCTTTCCTCTGCCTAGGACTCTGTTTCGGCGTTCTTGGAGATTTGTCTGCAACGAAACAAGACGCAAAGCAATTATTCGTGAGAAAAGAAGGTCTCGTTGAGCTATACTGATAAGAGTTCTGATTGGCACTGTTCAGCACTTATTTGATACTCACTGAGTCTGTTGAGTGTATCTTTTGGCAACCAATCAAAGTCAACATTATTGGGATTGGAAGTGCCCATCTCGACGGGTGCTTTTCTCGATGACGACGAACGAGATTTCCGTCCAAGAGAAGACAAGAGTTGTTGACCGCCTACGAGTGTCAATATGACACAAGCGGCGAGGAAAACGTACAAAAATACGGTCTCGCCATCCAAACCCTCGTCCAATTCTACAACTTGCACCGTTTCGTTGTAAAGGGCCTCGCTGAATGAAACTCCGTTCTAACGATAAGAATATATCATTTTGTAAATACACAGCTGGTAGGAAAATCGAAAAGATGGAACGATCGATGGCATTCGCGAACTTACAGCATCCCTGTAATTCAGATTTACGTTGAGTCCGAAAGGACGTCCGGCGAATGTTTCGGACGGTACGAAAGAGTACACCACGGTAGCTTCGTGATTCGGTTTGACGACTTTGTTGACAGCCAGATTCGTAAAGTTTTGTATGTGGAAGTTGAAGTCCATGGGGAAACGGAAGGATGCCTCCAATGTTTCAAGGATAAAGTCAGTTTTGCCTTTGTTGGTGAAACCGACTAGGAATTCGACCCAATTTCCAGCTGGCAGTTCTGCAATCGAAATTCATGTAGAATAACATTATTTGTATTGTAAATTCATTTTTAGTGAAAAACTTGTTTGTTATTGTTTTATTTATTTCTATTTTCACTATTATTAAAATAAACTGATGTATGATACGATTAAAATTTTTAATTTTGGGGTAAAATGAGAGAACCTTACAGATTTGTGGTATTAAAGATTAAAGTGAAATTAATGATGAAAAATATATTTCTTCATTTTTTGCCTTTCTCTATCAAAGAAACGAGAAGATATTTACCGAGAGTAGATAGTGACTGATAGACTGGTTTAGTAAAGAGAATAGTAGTATCAGCATCTGCCGATGCAGTAATGGTTTCCGTCTCTGGATCATCTTCGGACAGCACACTAGCTTCTTCGCCGTCCACGTCTACGATATCGTCGTTATCATCATCCTGTGCGAACGCGACTCCTGCAACACCGTAAACGATTCGTTATTATTCTCTTTACGAAAATTTCACGAATGTTACTTTCGTTTGAAAGAGAGTACGATTTGAAGAAAAATGTATCGCTCGAAAAAACGCGATAAATCCTTCTCTTATAGACGAGAAAGATAAGTCGACGATAAAACCAAAACTGCGCAAAAATCCATACTGTAAAAATATAAATCGTTACCGCAAATATCCATTCATGAAAATCTTTTTTTCTTTCGAACACGCGCCAGCGGTTTCGCTGGTTCACGTACATGACATATTTTTGTGGTTAAATCGTCTGTATTCGTATAATATAATAGTGTTATTTTACCATGATCGACGATCGAGAGGATAGCCGGTGCAACCAAGAGAACGAATAAACCAAAGAACTTCATTTTAATAAAGTAAATAAACTACGCGATTTCGTAGTGAGATCGATCGCGAAACGAGAAAGAGCGAGAGAGTGAGACGAGCGCTAGGGTGAGCTTGAAACGAGGCAAACGCGCGATCACTGCCGCAACAAACTATAATACAACGAGAACTGCCTCCGACTGGGCATACCGTTGGCAAACTGACGTTACATTCCAACTTGCTACGTGGAAGGACGGTGCGGCAGTAGTCGTCAAATCGACAACGTGGAACAGAACGGATGAGGGTCCGTGAAAAGTACATTCAAATGTGGAAACACAGATACGACCGTTCATCGAACTGCGACCGTCCCGTGGCGCCTTCGGTGGATGCGCAACGAAACATCCAATTTTGTCCAACTGATTTATCGACTGCGCACTGTTTCGATCAAATCTCAACAATAAAGCCCGAAGCGGACCTAATGAAAACCATTGTAGAATAAAATAGCCTTGCATTAATTGTACATAGACTGCGAACATTCAAAATTGTTCGGTGCCGATGCATGTACACAAATTTCCAAAAACCTGGATTTCTTTACCGGCGGAATCGTATGGTATTAGGGCTCCGAGTGGCTATCCTATTTACAAAATGTGTCACCAGGTTCGCACAACCGACGAAACCTTCAGTCGAATGTCGGAATGACATCGGCTGTCAAACTTCGTTACGCGTCGAATGTATACGACGCTATTCGTTTTCCTTTCCATTAATGTCGATATAAACAACAGCATTTGCTTCTCGGATTCGTAGAATTCTTTCCGGTACGAACTCGAAG
Source organism: Ophioninae sp. B BG-2022a (assembly GCA_030522765.1). Taxonomy (NCBI): domain Eukaryota; kingdom Metazoa; phylum Arthropoda; class Insecta; order Hymenoptera; family Ichneumonidae; species Ophioninae sp. B BG-2022a. Next base: position 9,832 of record JAPYZJ010001091.1, on the reverse strand, counting down.
CGTTATTTGTAAGGAAAATGAATAACGTATAGTCACGAAGAAACCTAACCTATTATTTATGACTTTCCTTAACGTGTTGCAGGAAACACGCAAATACACCGCCCAAAATATGGACTTCGAGGATGACTTCTACTTCGAGGAGGATACAATGTTTGTTTTTCGTGAAGCTTCGTAACTTGAACGTTTTTGACGTGTCTCGATGTTTATTGCAGTTTCTATGTGCTTCATTTTAATTGTTACGTGCATGCTTCACTATCGTGGCGCGCTCCGACAGTCCAAAGGATAACAAAGTTCGTCCTTCCGACAACGAATTGTCTATGAATTTATTAGGCGATACCGGAAACGAGATTTCTTCCGTCACGAACGATTCATCTTCTGCCAGCGTGGAATTACATCAGTTAGCAATGATGGAAGATCGCATGTACGCACAAACTTTCTTCGGTTACTTTTCTCTACTTTTTTTTTTGGCTCTTTTCTTCCCTTAATGTTTTATTGGGTACACTACCGCTCTCGTTGATGTTTGTATCTCCGTGGGACGCAGACCGGAAGTAAGTCTGATAGCCCAGGAACAATCGGTTCCTTCGGTGCCGCAGCAAACTATTCAACGAATGTGAGTTTTCGTAGTCAATGCCGATGCTGAAAACGCCGCAATACTATTAGAAGAGATCTGCTAGTTGTGTACCGCGCGTGTAATGATCACCTAGATCAGCGGTTCCCGAATTCTTTTGGCTACGGAACCCTTTTGGCTACGTGAGGGTTCCGCGGACCACCTTTCGGGAACCGCTGACCTAAATCCATATATGTATTTGGAAGGTTGAGATTTTCCATGTACGTTTCCTTCCACCTTTTGTATATATCTACTCGTTCAAGGTAACATCAGCTGATAGACAATATCTATGTAAATATTCTCTTAGTGTCGTTTTTTATATTTAATGTTTGTTACATTTAATAGGTGCCGATATCATTGTACAAAAATCAATCTCAGCACATAATTGCGTCGAACTTGAACTTTGTCAATTTAAAAATTAAGTTTACACTCTTCGCACAAGCTAAAATTAATATCCCAATGAATTAGGCCATTGATCCAGATCTTCCAATTCATGCACAAGTTATTGTTCCCTACCAGTATCCAGTATCGATTAAACAAGCGAGGAATGTGTAACGTACCCACGCTGGTCCGTTGCGAGTGACGGATTAAATAATGCGGATCGAGATTAAATGTGGAGTATCGAAGATGAATAAAGATAACCCAATCGATATGATTTAGGGGGATGACCATAACGTCCGGCAACGTGGTGATAAAAAAGGACAGCAGCAATCTGATCGGTATAAGCATCGGGGGTGGTGCGCCCTATTGCCCTTGTCTCTACATCGTTCAAGTATTCGACAACACACCGGCTGCTATTGAAGCTACGCTGCAATCGGGCGACGAACTGGTCGCTGTTAATGGAGCATCGGTCCGTGGAAAGACGAAAGTCGAAGTTGCGAAAATGATACAAGCTTGCGAAACTCAAGTGAGCATCAATTACAACAAACTCCACGCTGATCCACGTCAGGGTAAGACTTTGGACATCGCACTCAAAAAGGCAAGTAATCATTTGAAAAAAATCATTTCTTCATTATCCAATCATTGGAAATACGTTGGAAAAATTATTAGTGTGAATTATAGAATAAATAAAAGTTTGCTATGAATCTCTATCTCGTAGGTAAAGCATCGATTGGTCGAGGGAATGGGGAGTGCGACCGCTGATGCGCTTGGACTATCAAGGGCGATTCTTTGCAACGATGCACTCGTGCAACGTCTATTGGCTCTTCAACGTACCGAAAATTTATACAGAGGTCTCGTCGCTCATGCGAAATCGATGCTCCATGCATTCTTCGATTTGACTCAAATATACAAAGGTAAATTCCGATCCTAGCTATTCTTCAATACCACATTTACATTCCTATTTTTCGCTTAACTTTTCAACAAATCCAAAGCCAAACCAACCCAAAAAAAAAAAATTATTCAAATCCGTTCAGCTGTTTTGAAGATTTTACTGATTGGTTGATTTCAGAAATTAATGGATTTCATTATACCTAAAATTTTGAAATTTCCGTTTGTCGCAGTATTCGGGGATGCATTCGCTTCAATAGGAGTTCGTGAACCGCAGCCCCGTGCGAGTGAGGCGTTTCGTCAGTTCGGCGAGCAACACAGGCAAATGGAGAAGTACGGGGTGACGATGTTAAAAACATTGAAGCCGATATTGAGCGATCTCGGAACATATCTTCACAAAGCTATACCGGACACGCGTTTGACGATAAGCAAATACGCGGACGCGAAATTCGAATATCTCTCGTACTGTTTGAAGGTGAAAGAGCTCGACGACGAGGAGCAGAGTTACGCGACGCTTCAAGAGCCGCTTTATCGCGTAGACACCGGAAATTACGAGTATCGTTTAATTCTACGTTGCCGACAGGAAGCTCGAGCGAAGTTCGCAAAGTTGCGTTCAGACGTTCTCGTCAAACTGGAGCTACTGGACAACAAACACGTGCAAGACGTTGTTTGGCAATTACAAAAATTTGCATCCGGTCTAGCGAAATATTACGCCGACAGTCGAGACCTTTTATCCCAAAATACACTTTTCCCGGTCGAGGTTGATCTCTCGCAAACGGCTTTTCAATACAAACGACCTGGACTTCCGTTGACCGAGGAGGAGACAAACGACGAAAACGATGATTATTACACGGACGAGAAACCGAAAGATACAAACGATAGTCTTTTACTCGATACGAAAGAAGATCCATCTTCGATACCCAATGAACTCGTTGATCTTCAATGATCCATCAAAAAAACGTTTAGTCGTGATAACGAATGATCGATTATCGGGAAATCAGACAACAACGTTTTTTTACCGTTCCACGATTGAACCAGGAAACGCTTCTGCATGAAAGGAAATAGGACGAAAACAACGTTGTTCTACAAGTGGCCCGATTCACGGTAGCGAATACCCATTTTCAAAAGTTTTTTATTCGGTTAATTTTCGTTCGAAAAAAAATAATTCGGTTCAATGAGAACGCAACAACATCGAATGGAAGCAACGTATTTCTCGAATTCCCTGCTAAAGCTAAATGCTACTTTTGTATAAAACGATGTAAGATCATTTTTTTTAATGTTTCATTCCTTCTATTTCGACTCCGTGGAAACTTCTCGAGAAACGTATTTTTTTTTTCAAGAGTATTGCCGATAATGTACCATGCGAGCAAATGCAAATCCTCGTAAAAAAGTTTACTCCCAACGGGACATTCCTCGTACCAAAGACAACCAAAGATTACGTTATTCTATTTATATCTGTCGTTATTACTATTAATTTGTGGCATTCCATATTTATCGATACTGTTATTTGTATGTGAGAAGATACATTGGATATAACAGGTTATGTACAATAAAGTGTGACGTTTACTATATTAATGCCGTGTTATATTTCCAAAAACTACTTTTATAACCTTTTTCAATTAATTGCCTCAAAAAAGCTCGATTTTTGATATTTCAATCTGATAAGAATATTGCGATAAGGACATCGGAATTTTGACACATGATTGATACATAATGCTAAAAAGTATATTCAGAAACAAAAAAAACATATTCTTGTCCGTTTAACAAACTCTCGGTTATCCGCTGTCGATAAGAAGTGTTCGAAAAGGTAAAAATACCTTTTCCAATACTTCTTATCGACAGCCGGTAATTTCCGGTTAATTTCACACGACCGAGAATGTTCGTTTCGTAAATTTCCAATATGGCGAACGATAGACCATCATTCAATTTCCGGTTCTTCCATTTGAAGACAAACACGGATAAACGTGAAAAAATCTTTCGATTCCGAATTTGAAAGTAATCGAGCGTGAAGAAAAAAAAAATGTCAAGCTTATGCTAGTGTGATCGGTTTCCAACAGGGTTCCATTCGTATTCTCTACATTTGCTTATAAAGTCCACGTCGTTTCTCTTTTGTTCCCATATCGCGAGTAAAAGTGCACTTGTGTGGAAAAACGAATGAAAATTCCCGTCACAAACTCGAGGATTCGCGACGTACGTCTGTTTACATCGCTACTGGTTTTTTTCTTCGTTTTTCTGTATGCAAACAACCGGCGTGCCATCCACCGTTAATCCCGATGAAATATTGAGCGATGACGTCAGCAAACGTATATTTTCGGTCGAATTCTCGTAGTAGACGCTTTGGCCAATGAGATGTAAGCAAACGGACAGTGTTTCGACTGGCTGACACTTTTCGTATATCCTCTCCACGAAACAAACAAAAACGAGTATAACAGAGGAAACAGCGACGTTACAATTGACAGTGAACGTTGCCGAGTCTGTCAGTACGCATGCCCGTTGACGACCCGTTCGCGGGTCGAATATAAAGCAAATCCGAAAGTGTACGCACGCCACGTAGTGTGCGCCCGTACGTATGTGTCTATACGAACGAGTGTACACCTGACTCGCCAGGTAGAGCTACAGTCGATGCTCTCGAAACTAATTTTCAACGACCCCTCACTTTCCTTCCTCCACTTGTATAAAGTTCGATAAGATCGTGTCCAGCGAAAGTCGAAAAATATTCGGGACAAGTCGAGGAAAAAAAGGGACACGTAAACTGCACGATATAAAACCGTGATGCGTTATTGTCGAGAGATGATCAAATCATTTCCGTTATTTATATTTCATCTACAAACATTTTCCGGTAGCTTCCGCCTGTATACCTGAGTATTTTAAGTCTTGTGTGTTTTCACTCCTTTAATGCTGTTAAAAGAACAAACCGTGACCTTGAAATGGATTTTGAAGCAAGTCGATTCAACATTCAAGTAGCAATACGGAACATAGCAAACCGTGACCAATCTATCTCATTTGCTCTGTCGGTATGCCGTTTTTTCTTCAAGACAAATTAAAAAAAAAAAAAAAAAAAAAAAAAAAAAAAAATGTTCTCAAATGCAGAAACGGTGTGAGAACGAGATTCGTGATATTGCCGTCAGTGGCGTTAGGGGAGCGTCGACTGTATCGTTGGTTATACGACTCGAACAGTAGCAAAGCCCATGCATAGCATAGATATGTATACAGGTATACCACTGTGAGGTTGGCTGCGTGGCGGAGATCGCGTTGGTGCCTGGTCACATCGGGTCAAAACGCTCGCAGAGCCCGCGGCGTGTAGATAGTACCATTGGAATCGCGGAGAGCTTCGCGTCGCTCTGACTCTTCTCCAAACAATTCATAGTCTCTCTCTCTCTCTCTCTCTTTCTCTCTTCGTGTCTGTTTGTTTCGAAAGACCCGAAATTGAAGCATTCGCAACGCACGTGTGTCGAAAAAAAAAAAAGTTAAAACGCGGTCGATTCGAGCGGTCGAATAACCGTCATTGACGCGCGCGCAACGTACACAAGCGCGGTCCATGGGATATTCGTGACGTTCGTACATCGTCCAATTCTCGCAGCAAAACTTCATCCCAGGTATATTTTCAACGATGTGTGTTACGTATACCCCGTGTTTACGCCAATTTACCCGCGCTTGTTTTTTTTTTCTCTGCGTCCATCTTATACAAACGCTCGCGAATTTTTTTCCTGCGCGCATAATCCTAGCGTTGCGAGACTAAATTCACGCCGTGAATTACTCATGTCCGCGAACGTTTACACCCCCCCTCCCCACGGAAATTGAATTCCAATTTTAACCGTAAAATATTTTTTTCGTAGTTTTATCGATTTAAAAAAGAAAAGGTTTAATAAAAAGTGTAAATTCATAGTTTTATCGATTTAAAAAAAAGAAGCTTTAATACAAAGTGTAAATTCGTAGTTTTATCGACGTTGAAAAATGAACATTTAAAAATTACGTTAAAATGTCTGTGTGTGTGTGTGTTTTTTTTCTTCGTAGAATTGTTTCCGAATAAACGTATCGAGTTTCGTACCACCCTGTATATTTTATTGTCGTAACGAAGGGTCCAATGTTCGATTATAATTCGACCGATGACGCGCGCGTTTCACTTTGCGTATTTTCGTTTCACGTCCACGCTGACTCTCGTTAATCTAGTGACGCTGCGATTGTGACGTTCTCGGAATGATAATACGGTTTCTTTGATAATCGTCGGTTCGAAAAACGTTAGATAATACTATTATTGTTACCCAATCTTTTCCAAACGTTAAACGGTTGGTATCGCTCACCACGTTATTCTTAAATGAAACTTTATAAACGTGACGCGGCGACGCACCCGAAACCGGAAGTCTTCCGGTATTGTTGCCCCGAGAGGGCGCGTTCGATTTCGTTTCACAAAAGGCGGGAAAAACGTAAAATTTGAAGGTTATTCGAATATCGAATGAGATTGAAGTTTGCAACGTTTCAATGCAGTGATTGTTATTATTTACTGATTTTTAATAATTTGTGGTCATTTATTAAAAGATTATTAAAGATTATTAAAATTAATTGAGGTATTCAATTATTCAATTTTTCAATGATCGAACTATTCAATTCTTCAATTATTTAATCAAATAAATTCCATTTATTCCAATTATTTCAATTTTTCAATTACCGAATTATTCAATTCTTCAATTATTAAATAAAATAAATTCCATTTATTTCAATTATCGAATAATTCAATTCTTCAATTATTCTTGCAATGATTGTTATTATTTACTGATTTTTAATAATTTGTGGTCATTTATAATCATTTATCGTGTTTTATAATAATTCGTTATAATTTATAATAATTTGCGATAATTTTTAATAATTCATAGTGTTTTATATTAATTCGTTATAATTCATTATGATTTAATTAATATTTTTAATTACTTCATATTTATTTTAATTAATATTTATTATTATGATTTTTTCCATGTTTTTTGTGGGACAAGTTTGCACTTCTTTATTAATTTCCATTAGTTTATTAATTAATAAAATTAATTAATTATACATAAAAATAAATACGTGGAATTTTGATGATTTAATTATTGCAACTAGATCGATAAAAAAACAGGCGCGATTACGAATATTGATATTCTCTGGGTTTTTTTCACTAACCCAAACGTTCGTGAGGCCATTTGGATATTGCGCCTTTTCTGGTCTGTCGGAATAAAAAAAAAGTGGATCCTTTGTACTCGAATAGAAGAAGATGAAAAAAAAAAACGGAAAATATGGCCGACGGCAAGAAAGCGTCTCGCGTGTTGCAGCCTGTCGCAACAATCGATTATAGGGTACATGGAATACGTAACGTTTGTGTTATTGTCATGAAGTAAACTCCGAAGTTGACCCGCGAGACGGTCTTTTTTTGAGCGGATAATCTATAGTCTGCTATTGCGGCCACCTACGCGTTTGGAACGATCGTTGCACGTGGACGGTTCAGCGGTCACATGCGCTATGAAAAAAAAAGTAACATCGCGTTATACCGGGTTTTGCAAAGGTGCTTGCCATTTTTGAAAATTTTTTTCATCGAAACTCAAGTTTGTTTGGGTTTCTTTGTTTAGGTTTGTTTGGGTTCATTTTGTTGAAAATCATTTTCAATATCGAGACTTCGAAATTTCCGTCCGGAAAGGTTTTCCAAAAATCAATTTTTTCATTAATTATTTATTTCGAAAAGATTCTCAAAAAATCAATTTTCCAATTGATAATTTATTTTGAAAAGATTCTCAAAAAATTAATTTTCCAATCGATCATTTATTTCGAAAAGGTTCTCAAAAAAAATCAATTTTTCAATTGATTATTTACCGAAAATCTATAAAAAACGATTTCTAAAGAGATATAGTATCAGTTTTCTCGAAATCTCGTTTACCGATTTTGTTTAAATAATCAATAATTGAAAAATCGACGATTGGCCAATTTTCGTTGATAAAATTAATTTCTTTTTTCTTAAAATTTTTCTCGATATCAAATCAATTTTACGAAACTAGAATTTTTTTCTAACAAAAGACAGTGGCTGATTGTTTCCTTCCGGTTGTTTTTATCAATTCTCAGAATTAATTGAATCTTTTATTTTTGCGATGTTTCGATGGTCGAGTGAAAGATGACGGAGCTTCAAAGGTTTATTATTAATGACCATTGAGCGAGTGGAGGCTTCCTCGATTGTATTTTTTTTTTTCGTCGGGCAGTTTCATTGTGGTGAACCCTAGAGCTCTGGTAAATTCGAGAGCTTCCCTCTGACCTCCATTGTCGAGACAATTAGCACGGAGAAAAAAAAAAAGAAAAAGCTTTGAGACGTAGGGAGGGACGAGATTTTTGCTATTTCCCCTTTGTAATGTTGAATTTGTATCTCGCGTGTCTCGTCATCCATTATTGCGTCATCAGACCACCCTACAACTCAACGGAAGTACAGTGCATAAATCTGACGAAAGATCGAGAAAAAGCGAGAAAGATAGAAAGCTCTCCTTTCCAATTTCATTTCCAGTTTTTTCACTTTTCGAGTTTTATTTTTTAAATCACCAAAAAAAAACATCTTAATCATTTGATTTTATCTTTTTGGTCTCTTAAATCCATCGATTTGAAAAGTAAACGTTATAATTATGAAACAAAGATAAATTAATTATGAAATGATTATTAATAAATATAATATTAAGTATTATCTTATATATTATATTCTTTATCACTGAAGCAAAAAAAACATAATTATTATTATTATTGTTATTGAATTCTGTATTGCCAAACTCAAAGAACAGTCCCAAAAAGTTCCAGTTTTTTCACTTTTCGAGTTTTCTTTTTTAAATCAACAAAAAAAAAATCTGAATCATTTGATTCCATCTTTTTGGTCTCTTAAATCCATCTACTTGAAAAGTAAACGTTATAATTATGAAACAAAGATAAATTAATTATAAAATGATTATTAATAAAAATAATATTAAGTATTATCTTATTTATTATATTCTTTATCATTGAAGCAAAAAAAATAATTATTATTCTAATTGTTATTATTGTTATTGAATTTTATAAACCCAAAAAAAACCCAAAAAATTATTGCGATCTTTCCGTCACGATTTTCGTAAAAACAAAAAAATAGAAAAAATTGAGAAATTGAAAAATAATAAATGTCGTTGCTCTCCAATGTGACGAAGTGCTTGGATTGTGTTTTTTTTCCGTGGATATTTCTGGATATGCGAGCATTTTTTTGGTTTGTTTTTTAAATGTTTTTTTTTTGTCACAAACTCATATTTTTTTTCTCTCTCTTTCTTCTTATTTCTCCTTTACCTTTCGCTGGCAGTTTCGAATATACATATGTATGTGGACGATGGGCGAAGCTGCGCTAATAATTGATAATGTTATCGATCGAACGAGCTCGTGGACGCTCCGCTATCTCCACGGAGTGCTTGCATTACGTTATGACTGTACAAACGTTGATGCCCTTGTTTCAGAAACGTCCGTGCGCTTTGGGCAACACACTCGCGTATGTTAAAGGAGGCTAAGGGTCATCGAGTATTCTCTCTTTGCAATAAAAATTTATGGCAATGTTAATGTCTGCCACTCGATCGGGGAAATTAACATTGCGATAAATCAAGAAAATCAACATGATAAATCAAGTCCATTTATAGGGTTTCTAGGGGGAATTTCAATTTCTAGGGAAAAATGTCGAAAAAATATTCTAGAAAGGTTTTTTAGCATTTTCCTAGTCGAATTTTGCACTTTCGGCAAAAACTCGAGCATTTTCGTAATCAGCAGAAAATTTCTGATTATATAGAACCTTTTAAGAGTTTAAAAACGGTAAAAAATATTTTTCGACTTTCCTGGCCACTTTTCTGGAATCTCGAAAATCACGATATTTCAAAAGGTCGTAGAGTAGGCTTCTTCTATGCGATAGAGATTTATTTGGTGTGTTTGGAAAAGGTTTTTGCCTGACTT
>JAPYZJ010001090.1:0-31173 GCA_030522765.1 Ophioninae sp. B BG-2022a | reverse complement strand
TTTATCAATCTTCTCGTAGAGTTACGTTTCGGTGTCGGCCATATTGGATCCGCCATCTCGAATTTTGAAAATCTGACTTCGGATTCGTAATCAGCGACCTCAAAAACCCTTACTCACCAAATTTCCAATTATTTTGTTGGATAGATTCTTCAAAAATGAATTCTTTCGAAAAAAAACGTCATTTTTTTTTCAGTTTGTTTATAAATCTTATATTATAAACAATTATGCCAATTAGAGTGTATTGTTATGTTCTCACATCCCTCAAGTAACTGAAAAGTGCAAAAAACCGTATCTGAATAAGTTCAAACGTAAATAAATTAGAAATATTCAATTAAATCAAAGTGGTAACGTGGGGTTACCACCATGCTTCTAAGGGTTAAACACATACGTGTACGTGTGCACACGTAGAAATACACGAAACATTATTTTTTGATGGATGCACATGAAACTGTCCATTTTTTAGCGGAAGAAAAAATGGCGTTAGTTGGTGGCAAAACGATGAACTGTTTCATTCAAAGTATCACCCATCAGGCAACTTTGACCCATTTCTTTCAAAATCGGATTTCACCTAGGAAGAGTTGGGTTTCTTTCGTGGCAATTCCTTCATTTACTCCTCGTTTTAGCCCTTCTAAGTAATTTTTTAAGCAGTGCTTAACCATTTACAAATTCGAAGAAATCGTTAATTGATTGATTGCTATAGTCTTTCAAAATTGACTCTTCATGACGTTTCTTCGATTCCGGCCTCTTCTCTTCCTTAAAACGCGTCAGTCGCAATTTTTAACTACTCCCGCTGATGCTTTCTCACGCTTTTACTGGGTTGCAATACACGACGTCCTCTTTTGGCTGGTTTTCCACAATTCTTTTCGTCCTTGGAGGAATCACCACTTCGGAAACGGTGGAAGCACTCTTTGCACGTTGTACTCGATGGTGCATGTTAGCTGTACATTTCCGTCGGTTAAACGATGTGTTTTCACGCCCGATTTCTTTGCCAGGAAATAACAGAACATAACTTTGCGCAGACTTATTTGGAATGAGACTTATCGTTAAGAGAGTTAGAGTTTACCCTATCACGTTGAACTAACCTTTTGGAGTGACCTTTTATTGTCACGATACATTTTTATTGCAGGAAATAGTATTAATACATTATTATCTATACTTAAGGGGGGATTGTCTTTTTTTTTCGCAAAATTTACCGCTTTTTGGGCATTTTTTTGTGACGAAAGTATACAACGGAAAACTTGTGAAACTTGGCATATAGTTTTATTGATCTGTTTACTACGATACAAAAAAAAATTTTAATAATTTAATAAAAAAAATCCGCCCCCCACGGTCCTCGACGCGCGATGGTCCTTTTTTGATGGTGTGCAGGATTACAGCCTTCACGTTAATCCTGCAACAAAAACCCAAAAAGCATTTTACTTTAGACACATATAGCTATCGTTCGATGAAGGGAAAAAAATTCACGATTTGGTGACGTTTTGAACTTGAAGTATCGATTTTTCGAAATAAATTGATCGATTTTTTGTTATAAATAAAAAACTATTGAACGTATTGCTTTTTTGCTTTATCAAACGATAAAAGGATGTCAGCTGAGCATTCTGTCCGAATTTGAAGGCAATCGGTTGAATAGTTTTTGAGAAATCGTGTACACCAGTTCTGAAAAAGCTGTTTTGAGAAAAACGCGTTTAAAGTTGTGAGTTTATGGGACATATCGAGTACTTACCACTGCGAGTCGACACGCAGGTATAAAATCGCTTATGACTTTGCCATTTTTGAGAATTTTAAATTTGAAATTTTGCACACATATTCTCAACATTTTGAAAAATATGAAACAGCGGTCAGCGAAAAATCGATTTTTTTGTCGACAAAAAAAAATCCCTCCTTAATGCCATCTATTTTATCAGTGGGCGATTTCATATGCAACCACCTGAAATACGTATAATAACGGGAATACTTCGAGTTCCAAATTCTCCTTGGTAACCTTCCATTGGTTCATCTTTATCCTGTCTTTTCCTACCCGCACTTCGCTGAGCTAACCTACCTATAGCGCGTCCAAAGCCGACTTAGCTACACTACATTGCATTTGCCGAGGACTCGGGGAAACTGTGGAAAACCCGTGCAGCTATAGACGACCCTGTATTTGCCTGATTTTTTGGTGCACACACTTCATATTTAAGTATCGAAATGAAAGTCCCAGAAAAAACAGCGTCCTGCTCACTGGTCGATGCGCCAACCAGAGCACGGCTAAACGGTCACCTCACCAAGTATCAGCCTGTTTTCGATGCTTATGGTGCTTAATGTCGGTTATATCGAAAATAGTAATAATGCATGTAGTATAAAAAAATAGTTAATGCTAATGCTGTCTTGTTTGTTGAAACATGAAAAATAATGCGTGTTATGGTTGATCAAATAAACCCCGTGGGATATGTATCGAAAATTTTTAGAATTGCAAAAAAAGAATCCTCTTTCCATCAAAATATCGAGATATCCAACGTGATCCAATTCACCATGAGGCCCACAATACACTCGGGTGAATAATGGCGAATTTACAGGGTGGCGCAGACAGGCAGGACGCAGGACTACAGTGACAGGATCGACCTCGATTCTCGTAAAATCCGTATCGAACGAAGCAATCCTCTGGGATGGCTTTTTTCCCCAATGGGAAAAATACATTGCTACAAATTCGTTGACCATATCAAGCGGTAGTATAACGTCGAGTCTGATTGGCAGGAAATCCTCGTTCGAAAGAGAAAAGGAGTGGCAGAGATACAAACCAGGAAAAGATGCAGACTGATCGATTCGCAATATTTATTATGTCTTAATAAAACTTCCAGACGAGTATCAAGTTACTGATGAAAAAGAGCTTTAAACAAACATACAAATTTCGTAATAAATAAAAACGAACACAATTGCCCTGAAGATTTTACATGAAACAAAAAACAAATCAAAAGAAGTGCTTTCAAAACAAGATTGAAGGTTAAACCAAAAGAGCGATTTTAAGGAGATAAAAATGTAATTGAAAAAGAAGAAAACGAAAATTAAACGATGTAGAACAAAAAGAGCACTTCTTTATTCAAAGTGTCGTTTGAAGAAATGAGAAAATAGAATTTCGATTATGGTCATCATTCCTGATTCGTATCTATTTTACTTGGTTGCATGTGAAACCGTCCATCAGTTAATTCACGAGACTTTTGTGACCCAACTACTCATTACATCTTAGCCTCTTAACGAACGCTTTTTCTGACTGCCATACAACCATTCTTTTCATCCCCACATTTTATCAAGTTCTGCCGAGTGGGAAAAAAATGTAGGAACACCCTGTTCCATATAGGACAGAGATACGTAATACATGTTTATTTTTATGCTGGTAGTGTTTTACGATGTAGAGTATATCAGACATGTACGTCACGAAGTATATGCCAAACATACGGTTGTTATCACTTCTATATGCTACATGTAACAGAGTACACGCGATGTATCAGGATACTCTGTCGGTTCAAGAACACACAAGTCGCCCATATATGTTTTTACATATGTGCACCCACACCCAGTGGTGAAAAAAGAATTCGTACGTCTCTATCCTGAAATAACTTTTCAGCAAAGGGAGAAAGATATTTTCGCAGATTATTTTCTCTGGCAGGATTATTCAAATGCAACGCCTGCATGTTGGGCTTGAAATAAATAATTTATATTAATGGAAATTTGGAGAAAACATAAGAGATGGAGGTAACGTGTGCAAATGGCCTTATTATCCACTGAGAATGGAACCACTGTCTAAAACTGACAATGAAGATTGTATATATGATAACTGTACATATATATATATACATATGTGTACAATTGTAGACATTTCTCATATATTTTATGCTCATTGTCAGTTTTGCCAAGTAAAATATAACAAACCCTTCTGTCTCTCGGGCCCTACAATTTTCCAGTGACGTACGTACCTTGTTTTCTCTCTCTCTGAGAATTACGTAAAAGTATATGGCCTCGTTGGCTCATGTGCTCTCCACTCTTCCATCATCCCATCTGCTTCCTTCGGTTTCTTGTTTTATTTTTTCCTTTTTCTTTCTCGTTCTCTCTCGTCCTTCATTTCTCCATCCCTGTATTCTATCTTCTAGTCCGGTAGTGTACAGACGTGAGAACACACGATAGGATCGATTGGGTGTCATCCTTCCGGCTGTAAAGGGAGGAATATTCATGCGAAACCCAGTTCAGAGCATTTGAGAGCAATACTCGTATACACATCAATGAATATTTATATGTACGAATGACCATGCCGTTGTGGCGATCCCTTATCTCCTCCTAGTAGGGTTCAACCTGCCCTCCCTCTTACTCATGCTCTTACGCTCTCGTATAACATCGTTTGTGATACGGAGCTTTGCCAATATACTGAAACTTTCTCACCGGATCCCAAAGAGTGCTTTGGTTTAACGAAGGTTTGCAACGTTTATCAGTCATTAGCAGCCAGTTGGAATTTTTAGGGACTTGCCTGTTGGGTTCTGATGGTCTGACCACTCGATTCCTTTTACCACTTGGTGGTTCGGCGTTTGAAAATGTTCCTCCAATATGGTAACCGATTTCGATGTCTTCGTCAACTTTTTTTTTCACTTTTCCATGTGTTATCTTTATCATCGAAATCTAGAGGACACGTGTCTTATTTTTAACGACACAGAAACGGTTTCAAGGAGTCGAACTAACCTTGAAAGTTTTAGGGTTGTAGGAATTTTTCCATTTTCTACTTTTGTATTTTTTTAAGCATTGCTCTCGAATTGGTTTCGTTCTGATGTCTCAATTGGAACTATCCGTGACTGCAAAAGTCATTCCGAAGTGCCTAACTTCAAGACCGAGTTTTACCCCTTAAAAATGATTTTCCGCTGATAAAAGGAGATACGTGTCCCTTTGATTTCGATGAAGAATGACAAGTCAAAAGAAATAAAAAAATCAGACCGAGCGACGCATTAAAAAATGAACGAAATCAGACACCGGAAGTGGTTTTCTTGTAAGTGGATAAACTAACCTTTCATTCTCTCCATTGATGAAAACCTATTTTGGTCTATCAGAGATAGTGTTTTCCTGGTATCTGCATCAAGCACTCGAATGTGAAAGGCTCGAATATTGCAGTAGTTCGAACTAAGAGGATCACCGATAGAACATTTGGAGAATATTCATGAAGAAGTTCCCATTGACCGCCTATTTGGATGAGGTACCTTCCAAAGAGAGGACTTTCGTTACTTCCCGAGTTCAGCATCGTCGTACAGTGAACACGTTTAACATCACCATACCTTTCTAATCGTGTATACCTACAACCGTCAAGTCCTTCGTCGTTGTTTCTCAGGATTTCATATTTTCCATACCTACAGAAATCATTATCCCTTTATGGCGGCTCCAGCAGCTCGTAATACTGCTTAAAGATAATAGAGTATACATTTCCGTAGCTTTTACTTGTTTAAAATGAACCTTGGTATCGACCATCATCAAATCTCTGTTTTCTTGATTAATCGAATTATATTTTGAATAAAGAAGTGGAGTATAAGTGCTGACAAAGCTAAACGATCATTACCGTTCTTCATCGTTGTTTGCCAGGATTTCACATTTACCATTCGTACAGAAATCATTCCACCTTGGTGATTAACCTGTTTCTCTCTCGTTATACTCGTCCTATTTTCTCCCCTGACTGGAGTGTACACAGTAGCAGGATCTTTGGGGATGTTCAGGATCTACGTTTCTAGACCGAAAGGCAACACGTGCATCGAATCACCCAATCGCAAACAACTTTGAGGCACAATCCCAGCTTCTCCGGTATTAACTCCGAGCGCCCGGTGGGGGCCTCTTCTATCGCACAACTCTGCTCCCCAAAGTTACCTCGATTAATCCCTCGAATTCCCTAGTAACAAGTGGACTAGAGTAGAAAGAGAGGAAGCGAGAGAGCCTTAAGGGCGTACACCATCACAGTTACCAACGGATAAGCTCTATCTACCATTGCTCTCTCATAACCTCAACTTTGCAGTCAGACGGAATTCTACTGTATGCAGCGATGGACCGTCCAATCTCTGCTTTTCCTATCCAATTTATGCGCTCCACGTTCACATATACTCGCATCTCTGCAGCTCATTTCGTCGCTGTACAAGATAATCTTACTGATACCAAATTGTCTGGATTCTCTGGTCTGGGAGCAGAGCTTGAGTCGCTGAAACATCCGAATCAGCATTTGTACCGTTTTTTGTACCAGTTAGACCAGTGGTGGTGTTTTTCTTCACAGATTTCTTCTCTTGATGTACGTCGATCGTAAGAATCTTTGGGCTCATCTGGGATCCAAAAAAGATGTCTAATGGACCATGGTGAATTTTGATTGTCTGGATATGGGTATACTTCTAGCTCGAAGGATTCTGTTCATGAATCCTTGTCGTATCCAATCGCTGACCCTTCCTCCATTCCTCAAATGATCGTATCCAAAGCAGCATTGATCGAGACAATGCGGAGAGTCCATTCTAGATGCCCACAGTCGTTATTCCTCAAATAGCATTTATCTCGACGAGTTTTCGGTTCGCTAAATCTCAACAGCAGTTTCGCGATTCACCGAAACACATGTCTTTGATTTGTCGTTTTAGAAGCTGCGAGAACCAACGTGGACGTTGTGAAACGAGAAAGAAGAGGAGGAATCTGGATTTGCGCCGGTACTTGGTGTACACAGTATTCTCCGAGGAAGCCAGAAATCGTCTGGAGGTTCATTCGATCCATCGGAGTTTCCTGGAGCTTTTATAATCGCTAGGAAGGATGCAGATGACCAGGATGCTGCTCCAGGAGCCTGGCTGGAAGTTGGAACGCAAGGGTTCCGCCCTGTTGCTCAGACGGGACAGTTCCCATCCTAAGACGAGCCGCGTTTGCTTCCGCTGCGACGTCGAGGTACGGGAATTCGAGCGAGACGAGGAATTGCCGATTGACAACGAGCCAGAAGTTGCGGCGAGTCCATTGGCGATGTGCGCCAGTTGCTTGGCCGCTCTATGCGTCACGGTCGTACTGCCCTGGCTACTGATTGGCGGTTAAATCTTTTTTCCTTAACTTGCCAACCAACGACCGGGCGAACTCTGCGTAACTATGCTCGACAGCTGCCGCTGCGACGTTTTTGGTGAAACTTCCGGGAGGAACTGAGTTGACTCGACGCACTTTGCGTATTCGACACGGAGTGAACCACGCGACGTTCTGGGAAATCTCATGAACGTTTTACTTTGAGATCGGGTCGAATAGCCACCTTTGGCTCATGGGACTAACTTGGTCTTTCTTGGGTACGGAACTCGACTTCTGAAGGAAGAATGTTCCAACTGAAACTACCCAAACCCAAATTCCCCACATCCTTGATCTTCCGATGGTTACTAGAATCGTGTTCGCAACTGAGCAAGAATCGAACCGAACTCGAACTCCTCTACGCTTGGTTTTCTAATTTTTATTGGTCTCAGTTTTGGTCTCAACCCAATGACGTCTAAATTCCTTCTGCTTCGATCTTTTTTTAGGTTACCAACCCAACCAATTCTAAATTTGTTGCTTTGATTCTTCTTTTGGGTTGTCAATCCAACCAAGTCCAAATTCCTCCGCAGTCCTGTCTGCTGAATGTTCCAACCGTAAAACCCAAACAAGTAAAAATTCTTGCATCCTCGATCTTGCAATCGTCATCAATCTCCTGTTTGCAGAATGTTCCAACAGCACGGCCCAGTCTAACCAAAGCTCTCACCACTTTCGTCCAGAGCCCAGGTCATTCTCAAAAATGATTTTCCAACCGAGCTTGCATTATTCCTTTTGAAGGATCCAGACACTCGAGGTCACCTTGAGGAAGAGGAACGATCATCTCAATAGTACAAAAGAACAAATACACCTGATTGCACAAAAATCTTCTAGGTTATACCCACTTGATTGGAGAACCGTATCCTCTTCACGCACCATATAATCCGCTTCTTTTTCTTATTGTCCTCCTCCCGTTCGCGTGTACTTTCCTCGAGAATGGACGAGTATTGACGAACCTAAAAGCGAGACAGTTCGAAGGAGCTTTTCATAAACCACGCGAATCCGCACACGAGCACACGTAGGTTCCCGCTGTTTCTGCCTTTATTCCTACTTCTGCTTCTTCTAGCTTCATCCGGTCGAAAAGCCTGCTCCTTTCCCGCGTCTCCTCTCATCCTCGAGATACTTTGAATTTCAACGAGTATCCCACGAATTCTTCAAAGCGGATGCTGGATATTTTCCGATACCCAGCTTCCCTCGATCCTTTTCCTCCCTCCTTCCCAACTATCCTGAATAAAGTCCATAAAGGAGAGACCCGCGCAAACTTCTTTTCAGGTTTTTCCAGCTTTCGATATTACTTTCATGAAATTCCAGCAGCTCGTGGGAGTGGAAAGATGGAACTTGGGTGGGAGAGGGTGGAACAAAAAAGTGAAACAATCGACTTATTTTTTTTCTTTGCAGGGAAGTTCGACAAGTTTTTACGAGATGTCGAAAAGAATAACTGAACGTTTTATGAATAAATAAATGTATATATTGACCGATCTACCCAAACTCAAACGATTGTACTTTTTTTTTTGCCAGGGCAGATCGATAAGTTTTTACGATATTATAAAACTGGAAATTTATGAATGTATATATTTGGACGATTTTCCTCGAACCCGAGGAATGAGATCGTTTTTTTTTTTTCGTACGGGGACATTGATAAGTTTTTCCGAGACGAAAAACCTTAAAATTTATCAGTTAATCAATGTATATATTGACAGATCTGAAACTTGAAATGTACATCAATGTAGTCAAAATTGAAATGACCTTGAATGAAATGAAATGGAAAGATGTGAATTCGAACAAAATCAAATGAAACTAAATTGGATGAAAGTGAATGAAATGAATTAAAATTCGATGAAATTAAATAAAATTAAATAAAATTAAATGAGATGGAGAGAAACCAAATCGTATGAAATTCAATGAAACGGAATAAATCTGAATGAAATCGAATGAAATTACATAAAATTGAATGAGACGAATTGCACGAATGATTGGGTTGACCCACGTTTCGTGTAAAAAACACAAGACGATTATCTGTAAACTTGAATGTATATTTGTTTATGTTTTTTAATAAAACCTATTGAAAATAAAGAAAAAAAGAAGAAATTTCTATTGAAGTGTTATTAATTCCAAATATTTTTTTGGCTTTCGTCAAAGTTTAGAAATATCGAAAAAAAAGTGAAAACGTCACCGTCTCACTTTTGAGAATGAAAAAAAAATGGAGGGCTACGATTTTTTATTATTGTTCGATCTTGTGAGCTTTGCTTTTCCCTCCTGGCCTCGGCTTTATTTCATGTATTTTTTCATACTCAGAGACTTCGCACTGTGGAATTAAAAGGATTTCGTCGCGTTGTACCTAAAAAGAAAAAAGTAGTTTGCGAGTGCGCAGTTTCGTAGGAGTAAAGTGTGCAAATTTAATTTTTGACCGGTCCCCTCCCCCGTCATCACCGTTCGTTTCACTTGGTAGCAGCATAAATATGCATGGTGACCTCTTTCCCAGCGATTTATGCGCGCGATTACGCAACGAGAGTGGTGGACGACGACGGTTACGAAAGAAACGGAAAAAAGGAAAAATAAAAAAAAAATCAAGTAAAAAAAACTCGATCAGTCCGTAACGTCAGCTTTTTTCCTGCAGATATCGACGGGAGTTTGTGAAATTGTAGAAAACTTCGAGACTTCGTCTTTTCTGGCTTGGGATAACGACGAAAACTGCACGAAGCGTACCTCCTCCACCTCTTGTTTTTTTTATCCATTATTAGGGTTCTAGGGACAAACGGGGGTAACTTCACGATGACCGTTTATCCGGCTGTCACAGCTTCGCAGTTTTTTTCGCTTTCGAAAAGCTTGAAAAAAAACGACTGCTTTTTCAAAGAATGGGAAATCGAGATTTTACAAAAATTATGACATTTTTTTATTTCGAATTTTGAAAGATTTTTTCAATTTTCGAAGGATTTTTTTGATTTTCCAAAGATTGATTTCATAAATCTGAAAAAGTCTAGGCACCAGCGATTATTTGAAACTTCAAATAAAATTTATTTCAGCTACGTTACGTCAGAAAACTTCGGATATATGGCCGATCGAATTGTCGCTGAGTTTACTTTGTGAAACTTTGCGAGAGTACTGGATAGATAACTTGCTCGCTCGTTGGAGGATCGTTAATAAAAAATACGTCCCTTCTATTCAGTACTACCCTCCTCCTCCTCAGTATATCATAAGAGAATCCTGATGGAGAATTATTGATTTAATTCGAAACGAGTATGCTATGAATAGAAATAATGTCATAAATAATTATTATTACCAAAAAAAACTACCAGAAAAAATAACCATTATTAACAATTTTATCATAAATAAAAATCATTGTCAATAATATTATGGTAAATAATGAATATTATCAATAAAACTGTAGATAATAATCACTATTATTAATATTATCATAATTCATTATTTCTAGTGAAAACTAAGACAAAAAAAAATGTTAATTACGTATTGGTTAAAAATTGATGACTCGAATAATTGCAGAAGTAAATGGCTGCGGTTTGGTAGGTTTTTGGAAAATAATTTTCAGGTCCCTCGGGCCAACATGATGAAATGGATTCTCTGCTAACACGATAATTCAAACTCCATTAACGGTGCTGCAGTGTATTTATAGAATTGGAAGTCTTGGAATATCGATGATTGTTTTGCATTAACCTCGTATCGCTACGAGTAATAATTATTTTGAGTATAAATAAATTATCGCTTTACAATTGTACATGCATAGAGAATACTCCGTTTTGATCGCACATCATCGAGAAATAAATTTCGAAAATGGGGGTTTGATTAAATTGCTTTTCCGAATGAAAATTGATGATTCTGAGGGGCATATTAAATGGAAACAAAATTGATGTACCGTTGAAACGTGGACGTGTCATATTTCGGTGTCTTTTTAAAAGATTGATAAATTATTTATTATTTAAACAATACATCGCTGGAATTGCTGCTTTTGGTATAAAAGTCTCCACCGGTATTTTTGAAAATTTCTTTTTGGTCGATAGAAGCCCTTTTTTGACAATTTTATTTATTCCCACATTTTTTTTTGTAAATTGAGGTTACAATCAATTTGCAAAAATTGATTATAACCTCGCTTTTTATCTTGAAACCCATTATTCGAAAATTGCATTTATATTTAGTTGATAAATTTACACTAAAAATACATAGAAATGTTTCGTCGATTATTGCAGTCTGAATCGACCAGAATACAGAAACTAAAAATTACAGAAACTAAACTACAGAAACTAAAATAATAAAAAAACTAAAGAAACTAAAGAAACTAAAGAAACAAAAACTACGGAAACTAAAATAATAAAAAAAAACTACAGAAACTAAAAATAATTTTTCGAAATTTGTCGTTTGGGAATTCCAAAAAAAAAAAACCTTTTCTGACATTCGTAAATTCGAAAAAATTGATCTCGAGATTATTCAAAAGTTTCCACTTAACCTCTACTTCTCTTTGGGATTGGAAGAAAATGAAACGTGAAATGTTTACGTTACGAAAATAAAGTTTAAACGCGGCGTTCATCGAGATTGAAACTTCATCCGAGATTTGGCTCTCCATCGTATTTTATTCCTGCCATACGGTCGATAAAGCACGTCGGTTGGATTTTCGAAGGGGTACGCTGGACAAACACGCCATAGAATTTCCTGTCCGATGAATCTCAATGCTCGCACGCAGGTGCTCTCGTATACACGGCCCTACCGAGCATATATCAACAATAGCCAACAACCTGTCTCGCTGTTACGTGATCTTCCTCGTCTATTTTAATTTATCGACGATCAACGAAGCTGATTTTTCCGGAATTATACACTCCGGATGGAAACTCCGTGATCGCTCGATCTCCGGAGTCTCCGCTCGTTCGACTCTTTCATTTTCATCGGTAATTAATTGACTCACTTGTCCGGATTCGCGTCACGGAAATTGCTATTTCTCTGAAAAACGTTATTTGCATGCCTTCAACGAACCGCTGGCTAAGAAAACGCTTCGATTAATTAAACTTTAAGAGTCAATTGATTTTTTTGTATGATTCATCTTAATTATATTTACTTTGATCGAATTTAAATTTATTATTTAATCTTATTTATTTATTTTAATCGAATTTACACGATATTCATTTTAGTTAATTTTTAATTTGAATAGACTGTATTTATAGAAATTACTGTTTTCAATATTAATTTTTAATTCATATTAAAAATGTTTTCATAAATTATTGTTGTAAATATTAGTGAATGGTTTTTTTATATTTTTTCTAGTTAAACATTTTTTAATTAATTTCCTAAATATTAATTAATTAATTAATTAATATTTTTATATAGAACTGTTAATTGAGATTGATAAGATAATTATTTTTCAGTTTTATACTGAAGAGCTGCCATCGCGAGTTTATTTTGGTGATTTTTTTTATCAGCTTTTGAAAATACGTTTCTCATTTTTATCTCTGGATCAATATCGAAATCGTGTTTTCACATATTGATTTGAAAAAACCACATTTGAAAACGCGTTTTTTTTATGACTTATGAAAAAAAAGTCAATATTTGACAATTCATTTTTATCTCTGCATGAAAATGGGAAACCAAATTTGCAAATATTGATTTTGTCTGGTACTGCAGTACGTTTTTCCAAAATTACGTTTGTGAGTTTTCAACAATCACGATTAGACAATACGTTTTTCATTTTCATCCAAAAGGTTTGACATTCCGTTCATCATTTCGCATTTATTAAATTCAAATTCCAATTTGAATTTATTTCGCATTTATTAAATTCAAATTCCAATTTGAATTTATTTCGCATTTATTAAATTCAAATTCCAATTTGAATTTATTTCGATTAAAATTTTTATTCAAATTCAATTTCCAATTTGAATTTATTTCGATTAAAATTTTCATTCAAATTCAATTTCTAATTAGAATTTATTTCGATTAAAATTTTTATTCAAATTCAATTTCCATTTTCCTTCACAAGTGTTATTGCGAAGGAAAAACCTTCCCTTTTCCTAAAATTCGTGACGTTTCGTTTCGTGAGGTATTCAAACCGACCTAGCGGACTTTTCGTCAAAAATGGGAGTTAAGAAGATACCGACTCCGAAAGATAAGACCCGATACCCTGAACCAACGATTGATAATATAATATCGCTTTTTCCAGCTGCCGGTATAGTAGTGATCCTTGTCGGTCACCTACCGACGCAAAATCTGCGTCGAAGCTCAACGAGCACTCTGCTTTGCCAACAGTCGCCTCCAATTTCTATTGGAGGCGACTGTTCTATTCTATTTCCTTCCCCTCTGAGGTTCTATATTATCTCGTCCAGGTTTATCGATAGCCCGAGGGAGGTATTCGGCTCCTTTCATGAATAATTCATCGCATCACTTTTACTTTGTTTACTCGAGTATCATAATAACGTAGTCACGCGACGTTGAGGCGTTCCTTCCTCTAATCGTACCATCATTTCTCACGATCGACGTACGAAACAAGTTTATTATTATTATTTTTTATGTTCAAAATAGAGGCATTTAAACAGTGATTCCTTTGGAATAAAAATATGACGCGGTGTTCCGGATGTCAAATAATTAGTGTTTTGTGTTCGAGCAACGGAAAAAAAAGATAATTTGTGTTTAATAGTAAATAATTGATATTTCGTACATGTATATGTGTATATATGTAATTGTGCATCTAAAAGATACATTTTAATAATATAATAGTTGATTGATTTGTATTTAATTAATATTAATATTAATGAAATACAATCCTAATAGAACTTAATTATTAATGATTATTAATGAAAAATTAATTATTAATGATTAAATACTATAGTAATTAATCATTAATAATTAATGATTCATTAGTAATTTAATTGATTTAATTAGAAATGATTAATTAATTAATTTAGAAGAAATAAATAATTCGTGTTTAATATAAAATAATTGATATTTTATCCATACATATATGTATACAAAATCGTAGATCTATTTGATAAATTTTAGTTTTATATAATTAATCGATTTACATTGAAAATTTAAGAAATCCGCGTATCAATAATACAGGAAAATAAATGTTGTAATTTTACCTATTTATGTCCTACGATTATAACGCTAATAAATTATTAAATTTGTAATATCAGTACTCGATAATTCATTAAAAAAATATAAGATAATAAATATTTAATTTACAATAATTAATGAACGTCGTGACATTGATGAGTGCAGTGAATCGTTTCCGCAGCAACTGACATTTGGAAAAATCTTTTTTATTGAATATTTGCTTCTCCGACCACTCGGATTAATAGCTTCCTTTTTTCCTGTTCCAGCTTCCGGATCTGAACAGCCTCGATGAAAAAGTGAGTACCTCAGATCATTTATTATCCGATCGTACACAAATATAACTTTCAATTTTGCCCGATAGCGTTTTATAGCTCCGCTCGAACGATCCTTGGACCATTTCTGACCAAAAGAATATTTTCATCCCCCACCCCTTTGCCACGCTATTTCTCGCAGCTGCATTAACGACTCGATCACTCGACTTCCAATGTCGTTTGAAAAAGTCGTATATTATTGAGAGAAATGTATTTTCGTACGTGAGAATCAATAACACGTGAATAAAATGCCTGCAATAAAAAAAAATACTTGACAACAAAAAGGGAGAAAAAAACGAAAAATAAAGGTGATAAAAAAAATGAATTAATTATAAATAATATGAAATGGAAATAATAATAAATTAAATAATTTATTATTATTTATTATTATTATTATTATAAATAATATAATTATAATTATTATTATTATAAATAAAATATTATTATTATAAATAATTTATTATTATTAATTATTATTAAATTAAATAATAATAAATTAAATCAAATAGTACGAAACGTGAATAATAATAAATTAAATAATGAGATAAGTGCATAAATTTCGTGACTCGGGCTCGTTTTAGAGTCTATTTAAGTGATTTGTTCGCGGAAGGAACGTGCTAGAATGGATCGTACCGATCGGTCACCCCAGTCTCTACGAGGTGAAACGTTAGTCATCGTCTAGTTCCTTTCTCCGAGCTCTTATGTCGATCCATCGCTCTCCCCCTCTCTCTCACTCCCTCTTTTCTATGACTGGGTAATTCTGCATTTACGTTTACAAGCTTATACCGGTAATTACCCTGAGTAAAGCTACATTTATATTTCCCGGAAAATTTTTCGTCGTGTATGGATATCGATGATCTGAAAAATCCAAATTTATTATTATTATTTACTAGCTTTTCAAAATAGTTTTCGAGTATAAGCCAGACTCGGTATATTATTCTAATTATTTTTGCAAATATTTCATGACAAAAAAAACAATTAAGAGGTTAAAATATTGTAAAAAATTGGAAATTACGTTAATTTTTTAAAATCACTTTTTGAGGCACAATTAGATTATGGAAAAATCGTTTGGACGTATGTTTCTATAAACCAAAGTAGTCTACGAAATTGTATAAAAAGATATTAATAATTGAATTTGTCATAAGCATTCTAGGAAAGGAACTTTGAACGTAAGGAATTCAACAACGTATTCGATTTTTTATACACGGTTCATCTGAAACGAAAAAAACTGAATTTTCCCTCGAAATATAAAATATTGGACCAAATTCGATCGAGTTTTTGTTCGTCGTAGTGTTTAATTCGTGACATTTTTTTGTTTGTTATAATGACATTTTTAAATGAAAAAATTACATAATTATTATTAATAACTAATGAAAAATAAATATGCCGAGATTTTCAGTGATTTTTCATCAACCAAAATCGATGAAAGTGGGGAAAAGACAGAGGTCAGGAAAAAACAATGAAATGAGTGGAGTACCGACGATTTCGTACCCTCCGTTAAGTAGACAAGTAGTAAAGGTGTTGAATAGTCAGGCTCCATCACACGAAGTTTTATATCTCGGAACTTTATGACTTCCGGCTAAATCCTTATGCACACGTGCCACGTAAATCTTCCCTGTACAATATCAAAGAAAATAATTAATCATAAAACCCAATAAAGAGAATATAAAAAATCATCAGTAAGAAAATGCATGCTTTATCGAAAAAAATTAATTTCTCTACATTTTTTCTCTTCAGCAAAAATCCTCATGATCTACTACCATCTCTATGTGCATTCTAAAAAAAAAATAACTTTTCACTAAATAAAAAAAAGAATTTATTCGAAACGAATAAATTCTTTTCGAATAAAGTAAATAAAATCTTTTCGAGTAAAAATAAATACAAGAAACGAAAAATAAATAAAAAAAAGTAAATTAAAAAGAAATGAAACTTTTATTAAAAAACAAATGCAAAAACTGCGAAAAATGTTCTATTTTTTGCATCAAAGGAGATGATTATTTTTTTTTTTTCGTTTTTCTTTTTTGCGTCTATCATTTTTGCCGTCCCCCGCAGATTTTCGTAACGCGACAAAGTCCATTTCCTGAGGAATCTTTAGAGCGGAATTCGTTCGAGGATTTTCAGGCCCGATGCAAATACCTTTGAATATATAGGTGTACTTGTATGCGATACTGCATGCGACTACTTCCTATATACGGAGCTTTAATCGGTCGCAACTCGCCTTGCCAACGAGGACACACCGATCGCTCAATGTCCACTTCGCTGTTTTCGCATGGTTAATACTGCAGCACCCTTCCCCTCCTCCTTTACCGTCCATCCCTCGTTCTCTTTCTCTCACTGACAAGAAGCTGCCTTCGCGAAGCTCTCCTTTTTCTGATCATCTCGGCCACGGATATTTGGGTTAATGTCTCTTGGCAAACGTATGGATATATATATATATATATATATAGTACACTCTCGATTGAACTCTCTCGAATGCACAAAAACCTTCCAATCTTCCTCCTTGTTCAATTTTTTTTTGCCCTGCAACCTTACGACTCTTTTTTTTTTCAATTTTAATTTTTTATTGCTTAATAAAAAATTAAATTATAAATATTTAAATTAACTATTTAAATTAAATATTTCAGCGGTTTATCTTTACGTTTCTCCCTTTGGGAGTTTCTTTCACTTTTTCTGCCTTCACCCTCGTCTTACATAAAAATAATTACACAGAAAAAAGCAAAGTAAAGAAATAAATGAGACTTCAATAATGGTGTGATTTATTCATTAAAAAATAAAATTTGCTATAAATCGAATATTTACGTATGAACAAATAAGATCCTACCTACAATATTATTTACACTTTTTTTTCGTTAATTTTATTTTCACATATATTTTAACGTGAGCCTTTAATATTAATAATTAGCGATTAATATAAAAATTGACGTTTTTTTTCGTTTCAACTTATTACAACTAGTGAATGAGGTATTTGAAATTGTATAATTGTACTCCTCGATGTACGGCGGCCTCATCGGTCTCGGCACGTAATTGGCTCGTCCAAAAAAAAAATAACTATAACAATTCAGTGGTTGGTTTGAGACCCAAAAGTCACCTTATTTTTTGAACATATCTCTTCTGGAAAAAAGATACGATAAAAACATTTTTAAAAAAATGAAATAGTGTCCCGCGAGACGTGAAGAAACGCGGGGTTCGTCGTTGGCTCGCTAGACGTCGTTGTCGATTAAGACGATGTCGACGTTTCGGGCGCCACGCGCCGCCGTGTCACCGGCGACAATGTACGTTAAAAATTCCATGTCGTAGCGGAGGAAAAGCGAGTCCAGTGCCAGGCATCGTTCGTAAACAGGATGGAATTCACGCGCATTCATATTCAATAGGGTGTTGTCGTCGCGCGCTCCGAGGATTCGTATTATCTCGCAAACATTATGAGGTCGTACTCTTCGCCCATTTTTTTTTTTGTCAGGCTTAAGAAAATTTTTGTAATTTTTTTAATGCGATTTTGAGTTAAAATTTTGACTTAGGATTTGTTAGGCTCAATAAATAAACTCTTGAAATAAGCAAATAAGCATAAAGCAAATTTTTAATCATACATTTTATGCACTTTTATGCAAACCCCACACCATAGAGACGCTTCTGGTGCTATCCCAATTATGATAATAAGAACATTAATAATCATGATCATAATAATGAACAAAAATAATCCTAACAATCTAGACAAAAAAATTATTTTTGTCCAATATTAATTTAAAAAGCAGCAAAAAAATAATAATAATAACAACACAAACGAAGTCAATTAAAAAAAATAATGATAATAATTATTTGAAACGTAAAATAGTACACTTACATAAATATTAGTTATTTTTGATAATTCATTTTATGCACTTTTAACATACAAAAACACATTCGAATAGAACTTTCGACTCGAACTCGATCAGTAGGTCTCACTGCTGTTGAAATTTCCAACAATCTTCCATCCAAAACAGACAAATTTTGAATTTTTAGGTTCGATGTATCACTAGCAACTGAACGAGAATTTCTAACATACATGTAAAATAACAAACTGGGGGGGGGGGGAAGTAAGAAAAAGAGTTGCATGTTTTTTCTCTTCTTTTTTCCAAAAAGAAAATAGTAAAACTGTACATTTATCAATAATTCTCGTTCAGTCGGTTGCTACAGGTGTACGGAATATTTAGTTACAATTTTCATAAAAATCGATTTTAGTAGTTTCGGAAATTTTAACACCGAGCGTTGCAAGAAAGTAGTTTATAGCTGAATGCGTTAAAATATTTTTTTAATGATATCACGAAAAATACTAACAATTCCCAAATATTCTCAAATACATTTGCTTTAAAAATGTACAAAATGTACAAAAATGTACAAAAAAAAAAATTCGATTCTTTTTCAAATTTTCCAAGTAGAATCCTGTTATAAATTGAACTGTGAGAATCTGCAGTCATTCGAGGTCCCTTAAGCTTGAGAAAATCGATACCACATTATTTTTTCCACCCCTTTTTGGGGGATGGAAACTTGATGTCCTTCACATTTCCTTCACATTCTTTGCGAATTGCAAACCGTTTCCGAGATGGTGAATTATGAAATTTGAAAAGAAAAAAAAAAAAAAAAAAAAAAAAAAGAACCGTTATTTTCCAGCACGTCGTTTAAACTGGCAATACGGTGGCTGAAACGCAGACGAGATGGTTGCTCTCTCGACTGTGGAGGAACGTGATGGTAGCCTCGTTATTCCATTTCACAGAGCGTTTATGGGAACAAGCGAATGCCACAAAAGATCGTTCAAAGGTCCACTCGGAATTCCCAGGCTGGCTCGGTCACATTATGTGCAAATTTACGTGCGTTGCAACGTCACCACAATAATCTATACTAATATTATAAAGGCGAAACTTTGTGAGTCTGTATATTTGTTACTTTTTCACGTCTAAACGGTTGGACGGATTTGAATGAAATTTTACAGAAAAATCGTGTATAATCCGGAATAATAAAATAAATGTGGATGGGAACTGAAATCCTGAGGCGATTCATATAGGCATGTATGTGCCTCGGATCAAGCCCTGAATTCTTATTTTTTTAAGTTCCCTCATTCACTAATTGCAATAAGTTGAAACAAACAAACGTCAATATTAATATTAATCGCTAATTATTAATATTCATGGCTCCCATCGAATCATATGAAACATAAAATAAAATTTACGAAATAAAATTCCTTCTAGGATCTTACTTATTGATTAATTAATATTTTATATATAACAAATTAATAATTCAACAAAAATGCAGTCGCAAAAGTGAAAAATAAAAAGAAATCTCGAAGTCTAGTAGCACTATAGGGGACTGGTCTAGTCCCTGTATATGTCGATAAACTTTTAAGGCTATAAATTGCCTCGTTCATCGTGTTCTCTTTACCGGAACGCATGTGGAAACTCATCTATGTGCAGTAAGTTTATTCGAATGAAAATATGCGTGTCGACCACGTGGTATGAGTGTGTCCACGAGAAATCTCCCTCGATAGAGACCGCTCGGTGCTATCGTAATAATGATGATAAAAATATCAATAATCATTATCATAATAATGAACAACAGGAATCGTAACGACTTGGACAAAAAAAATATTTTTGTGGAATATTAATTTCAAAAATAGTGCAAATTATAATAATTTAAATATATAATAATATTTACGATTTTATAATAATAATAATAATAATAATAATAATAATAATAATAATAATAATCATTTGAGACGTAAAATAGTGCATTTATAACAATATTAGCTCGAAAAGAACAATAATAATAATAAATAATCATAGCAACAATAACGATAACAATACACAAAAGACAATAATGCAATAGTGATAGCAATTACGAAATCATCACCAGCGAGAAAATCATAGTGATGACAAAATCAACACCAATGACAATGACAGCTACAAAAACAGGAATAATAATAATAATACACTGGCAGGAATACGTATGGGTGTTGGAGACATGTGTGCACGTATTTGAATGTTCACGCTCGATCTGGAGTTTATAAGGTAAACGTTTAATAGCACGATAATGTTTTGAGCCTGAGAGTTGGGAAGCTCGAGAGAAAGAGACAGGGAGACGAACGGATAGACACGTATAGACACGTGTGCACCAATACGTTGATATTTGTAAAACGTGGCTGGCCGTATATGGCAGCTCTCGAACTCGGTAAACAACAGTGGTTGCCAAATAGCTCGTACTATTTATAATTGAAAAGCCATTTGCTCTTATGAAATGATACGCTTTGACCGGAACTATACCTCGTTTTGAGATAGGCTCACAATTATAAGGCGGCCATGTGTTTTTTCAAGGACTCGACACGAAGTCTCCGATCGAAAAAATCTGACGTTTGGTGGGTTGGAGAGAGCCCTTAAATATATATACATATATACAGTGTATGTTGTAGGTGCGGCTCAAAAAAATATCGACTTTTTCCAACGAAATTGAAATTCCATCTTACGAAACGGTCTCATTTATATATATATATAAATTTTTTACATTATTATTTTTTTCAATTTTCACGATTTTTAAGAAAATTTGTGTTATTAAATTTGGTTTTATCATGTTTATTTTAGAATTTTACAATCATGTTTTTATAATTAGTTTTTATAATTCTGGTGGGTTGGAGAGAGCCCTTAAATATATATACATATATACAGCGTATGTTGTAGGTGCGGTTCAAAAAAATATCGACTTTTTCCAACAAAATTGAAATTCCATTTTACGAAACGGTATCATTTATATATATATATATATATATTTTTTAAAATTATTATTTTTTTCAATTTTCACGATTTTTAAGAAAATTCGTTTTACTGAATTTGGTTTTATCATGTTTATTTTAGAATTTTACAATCATAATAATCATTTGAGTTTTTATAATTAGTAAATTGTAAATACGAAAAATATCAGATTTTTTTTTGTAACGGTTCATTTTGGAAGAAAGATTGAAATTTCACTTTGAGGTTAGATGAATGTTAAAGTTACAATACGGAACGCTTTTGAAAAAGTCTTTGAAAATGAAACTCAAATTTGTCTCGTACTAAAAACCATAACAAATAACAGTTACGACATGTACTATGAAGCGCGCACCGACGTAGACCCACCCAGGGGGCGCGTCTAATTGGCTGCCGTAAAAAATTAATAACAATTCAGGGGTTGATCCGGGGCCGATACGTGCTTATATCAATCGTCTTAGAATTTCACCCCCTACCCCTCATTTCAGGGATGACATTCTTAGCTGGGACACCCTGTATATATACGCGTGTGTGTGTGGCTTAATGCGTTGATAAAGATATTCCGAGCGTGGATAATGAAAAAAAAGATCGAGCATCTAGACAATTATGGCAACAATTGCCAGGCTTTCCCTGGCAATTATCAGGAGGTTCCATTTTCAGAAATTTTCGACGCCTGTCGTTTGATCAACAATCGCCTTCCGTCGAATCATCATTGGTTGAATCGAGATACTGATCAAATAGCGTGATATTATCGTTACGTTTTTATCATTTCCTGCTGGCACTCGAGCACCGGTGTGGAGAGAGTTCTTCAATCATTTCATCGTTAATTAAAAAATAAAGTAGAAAAACAATTACGAGAGAAAACATTATTTCTTTCGGTTCACAATCTTGTTTAATATTTTTATTCGATATTTTTATTTTATAAAAATCTATATATATATTTTATAATACATAATATATATTATATAATTAATATAATTATATATAATTAATATAATTAATTCTTATATTAATTATATATATATATATTTTTTTAAATATTTTTATTCGATTATAACGATATTCTTTAGAATTTCCGTGTGTTGAAAAATTGGATAATTTATATTTTTGGAAAATATCATCAGTAAATCCATTAATTGTTAAGAAGAAAATAATTATGCAAAAGAATAACGAAAAATGGCACTTTTACGAGCGACCTGATATCAATGATGATGTTTTTTCGATATCCATTCCACCGTCGATATTTCCTTCCATCCCCATTAGCATTTACCTACACCAAATAAAATATAATTTAAAACCACAGCATAAAAGACGATCGTAAAAATAAATTGAGATTCGAGTGGGAAGTATGCGCGCGTTCTCATTAGAAATTGTCGACGATGCTAATTTTCTTGACTAGGCACGCGCGGGCGCCCGAGACGATTATTACGGCGGGAGAGAAAAAGCTCTTAGGATCACGAGATCGAGGACACATTGCGGGTTCTCAATCGTCCAGCATTTAAATGCACAAACGCAAGTGTACCTTTAGCGTATAAATCGATCTTGCAACCCGTTGCTCGAAAGATATTGATTGTAACGAAGCCCGAGCTCGTCAGTCGTGGCTATGACCGATAAGGACTGTACGCACTTACACACAGTCACGCTTAAATACATAAATTTATACAGGGTGACCGGTCATTCGAAATATACCCTGAAAGAAATGATTTTAGAAATATTGTTAATCGAATTAAGCTCGATTAACATTTTTCCATCGACGATTCATTAAATAACAATTTCTCCATCAACTGTTCGTCAAATAAAAATTTTTTAAATCCGACAAGATTCTGGTAAATTGAAGAAATTACAATTTTTTATAATTTTATGATGTTTTTACGAATTGAAAGTTTTGGCTTGTTGTGAAATTTTTTTTTTTTAATGTCCCGTCTATATATTAAATTAAAAAAATACTTTTCTCTGAAAAGTATTACTTAAATGTTCAGAGTGGAGAATTTGTTACAATTATTTATTTTTCGAATTCAATATTTAATTTAATCAATTTCAATAGTTGCTGAAGTTTAATTCAACTCAAATCACCTCCAGGATGACTTCTTTCAGGAGTTCGGTCAAGTTTCTGATCACCCTGTATATGAGGGAAGAAGACGTTAACGCATAAGCCGATTATTTTCTCTGGGATCAAAAACGATGTCTTTGTATATAAAAGTACGATTTAAGGAACTTTAGTGGGTCAAGAAGATACGAAACGATAGAAATTGGATTTCGATAAGGAGGACTAGTTTTCTTTTTTTTTTTTTAATAGTTCGATATGTTTTTACGATTTTATGGTCTGCTTTGTCTTTCTCTAAGCATAAGAAATCTAATAGCTGAGATACGACCACAGTGTAAGAGATTCTTTGATTTAATTAGACTTGCAGTGTCGAAAAATTAGTTGATTTGTTAATTGTTTATTTTGTTTCAATATTTTCTTGATTTTGTTAAACTATTCGTAGAAATCGACAATGTTAATAGAGTTTTTCGTTTGTTACGATCGGAAAATGAATATTTTTTAAACATTTTTTATCATTAAAGATGACTGATCATTAGTACGAAATTACTGATTATACTGATTATTGAAAAAAAACAATCAGTCAAAACGACTAATTATTTCAGAATCGTCCAAAAAATTATAGAATCCTAAAAATTGATAATTATATTTACATTTTTACTGATATACAAGAATAAGTAAATTGAAGTGTTTTAATAAACAAATTCAGGAGAGAGATCCGAAATATTCAACCTAACCATCTGGAACAAAAATTGCCAACCATTTTCCTACGAAAATGTCTCATTACCTACACGCACATCCACCTGCACCCTTAATTTTGTTTTCAACAAAAGTAGGTATTTCCAAAAAAAGAAAATCACAAAAAACAAACCCAAAACAAACCCAAACAAACCCAAACCCAAACAAAAGTAGGTATTTCCAAAAAAAGAAAATCACAAAAAAACAAACCCAAAACAAACCCAAACCCAAACAAAAGTAGGTATTTCCAAAAAAAGAAAATCACAAAAAACAAACCCAAAACAAACCCAAACCCAAACAAAAGTAGGTATTTCCAAAAAAAGAAAATCACAAAAAACAAAAAGTTCGACTATACCGAGTGTCGTCGAGATCGCGATGTCGCCTAGACTTTGGCGTATCCGCAGCAAAGATAAGATTTATCAAAGCTCGAGACGCTCGTGCAAAAGAATTCGTTCTCTCGTTACGAAAATGCAGATTGCGAAACGATAAATCAGGGGATTCAAGATGGTCGTAAAATTGCCGAGTCGCGGCCGGATAAAACGATAGTCCCGATGTTTCCCCGCGATATCCGTGTTTTCAGCCAA
Source organism: Ophioninae sp. B BG-2022a (assembly GCA_030522765.1). Classification (NCBI taxonomy): domain Eukaryota; kingdom Metazoa; phylum Arthropoda; class Insecta; order Hymenoptera; family Ichneumonidae; species Ophioninae sp. B BG-2022a. The sequence continues at coordinate 6,626 of JAPYZJ010001090.1, read as the reverse complement.
ATATCAGACAGCGAGTAAACCAAGTGTGCATTTTTATAGTCGTCGCGAGCCAAATTCCTGAAGAGTTCGGTTCATATCCGTGAAGCATTTCCAGTTCCGACGACGACCTCTGAATATGATATATTTATATTCTCCACCCCCCCTCCCCTAACCAGTGTCAGGTGTTTTGATCCTCCCACGAAATTCGCAAATGTTCCCTCGATATTTATCAGGTCGATTTTCGTACACGCGCCCATCGAGTAAAAAAAGATATACCGATATAAAATCGCTCGCCAACAACGGCATCAAACGTCAAACGAAAAAAACTAAAAATAAACCATTTTTTCATGTTTTTTTTTTGGCGGATTCGACGATCTCTGGATAAAGTTTCGAGCGAAAAGTTGGTCGAAAATGGGGAAATCGTGAATTTACTAGTTTAAATCTTGACGTCCTTTTAGCGTTCCAAATATAGCTTATTTAATAATAAATTGATTATTAGAAATGTTAGGTTTCCAGTTTAGATAATAGTTGAAGTGAAATTCAATAATAGAGAGATGATATTGGTATATGCATTACTGAGGTTTTGATGGTGACTGTACTTCTCCAGCTTTGTAACAAAAATAATTCTCTATTTTTTTATTTAATTAATACGTTTAGATAATTGTATTATTATTGATTATTACCCAAAATGCTTGCTGATTAATTCATCGTTAAAATAAAAATGTATACATTTACTGGAAAACGTGAGAATGCGATCTATTTGTTAGAAAATCAGCCTAATCAATCGCTCGATCCTAAATGATTTTGATTTTGATTATCTTGATTTTCAAAATTTCTGACTTTGAAGTTCGATTCGTTTAGCCACCATTAACGTCTCAAGACTTATTTTTCTTCGCGAACAACCATATTAAATTCACGTGTTTATAATTAGTAAATTATTTAGTATAAATTTGTCATTAAAAAAAGTTAGTTTGAAAATTTAATCACTAGTGTATAATTTTTTTATTAATTGTTTCTCCTCTACATCCTTCCGGGTTTTACAGCTCCTCTTCGCCCCTGTTCCTTCGCGTTTATTTCTCACTTTTGTTCCTCTTTTTCCCACGTTCTTTTATCCTGTTTCCCCCACCTCATTTTTCCTATCCCCCCCCCCCCGACCGCAGCCGACTTTACCAGTCTGTACCGCATTTACCGTGCCATTTCTGACATGGTCATAGGGAAACTGCGGAAAACCCATGCCGGTACAGTCAGTCCCAAGTTCACTTCCCGGCAGCGAAACGAGTTTCATCGAAAAATTTCGAAGAAAAAATCTCCACCCCTACCGGGGGGGGGGGGGTGGAGATTTCTCTGCGCCTTAACCTGCACGGCCAACGGATCAGTTAAGTAATATATTATTGTTGTATTAAAATCTACAATTTCTTATATTCACAAGAATTTTTACGATTTTCCAATATACAACCAGTCACACCTTAAAAGTACTTTTTCCTCGTTGATAGCGTTCATTTTTTGCGGTGCGAAATGCACGCACAATCGCATCGAGACTCGTTGCGCAATGAGCCGGAAAACTCGATGGAGATTTATTATGTGGCGATAAAAGTAGCCAGAGAGAAAGTTTCCCATGGCATCGTGACCACGATCTTTCGAAGAACGTATGTATTCGTTTAATATATATATATATACACTACCGTTCAAAAGTTTGGATACACCAGTCGATATTTTTTCCCGCACTTAAAGTTCGATAACTCGGCAAAAAAAAAAGATATTCTAAAATCCAAAGCGGCGTTTTGAAGAAGATATATCAGGCTTCAGTTTACTCTATTTGAGTATTTTTTTCAATTTTTTTTCTACCTGGTACGGACTTTGGTACGTGGCCGCTTTTAGGCCTTTTTTCGACCATCGCGAATCCGGCGGCGATTGTAAGAAAAATTTTTTGTTTTTTTTTTACTCAGAAAAACTTGAAAGGGAACAGAGAAGTTCCGGATTTCTCTTTTTTAAAATTTTTTGCGATTTTTTTTGGGGAGTTAATTAATTTTTTGCTAAAAACGATAAATTTTGCCAAATTAAAAATAACCCGAGAACGATAGGTTTTAAGAGAAATTGTTAGGGACATAAAAAACTGCATATTTTCATAATAAATCGCTTGGAATTTTTTCAGATTTTTTCTCTGACATTTTTTTTTCGAGTACTTTTTTCGAAATTTACGAGCCAAATTTTTTTTCTTTCAGGGCAATAAAATGTTTTAAGGTAATGTAAGGTAGGTAGGTTCAAGGTAATGTTTTAATGTTTGAAGTGCCTTATAAAACATTTTATAGGCCTGAAAGAAAAAAAATTGACTCCTAAATTTCGAAAAAAATACTCGAGAAAAAAATAAATATCAGAGAAAAATTCTGAAAAAAATCCAGGCGATTTATTATGAAAATACGCAGTTTTTTGTATCCCTAACAATTTCTCTTAAAACCCATCGTTCTTGGATTATTTTGAATTTTTCAAAATTTGTCGTTTTTAGCAAAAAATGAAATAACTCCCAAAAAAAATCGCAAAAAACGTTCAATAGAGTAACATGGAGCTTCTGTGTGCCCTTTCAAGTTTTTCTGTGTAAAAAAAAATAAAAAAATTTTCTTAGAATCGGCGCCGGATTTGCGATGGTCGAAAAAGGCCTAAAAACGGCAACGTGCCAAAGTTCGTACCGGGTAGAAAAAAAAATTGAAAAAAATTTTGAAAGGTATTACTTGAGATTTCTGGTTGGAGGTTTTTTTTAAACTTCATGCATGGGTGCATGAACGGAATCTGACTGTGCATATGTTTCGCGTGTTTCACTACAACTGGGGGTGAAAGAGGGTTTGGGAGGACTAGCGGAGGCTAAACTGGATCGAAGGGCTGTCTCTTCGTGGCATTGAACTCGAGAAATAGGTATTGGTAGATTCAATGGAGGTGGGCTACTCGTACGATATAAAATAAGTACTGAGGTCTTATGAGGTTCAGACGAGGCTTGTCTCGGTTCGTTACGAAGGCTGCAAGGAGGCCCAATGTTCTTTCAGAGGAAAATCGCATTTTCTCAGCTTCTACTTGACGGATCTGGATGAAACAAAGTGCAAATAAATTCTGAAAGCGTCCTTTTTCACACCCAGAACGTTTGTGAAAAAAAGTTAAGCCGTTTTCCCGTAACTTTTGTTTTGTTGACTTTCTATGGGTAAATAACGATTCTAAAGGATGGTGAATGTCGTTTGAGCTTCCAACCCAAACAGCTTAATTCCGGCCAGGAAAGAAACAGGTCCCCCAGGGTCTTCCAATATTGGCTAGATGTGTGTTTCACAGACGATTTTATGTGGGCAACGCGTTGATGAAGCTACATCGAGTTGAACGGTTAGGCCACGTGCTGGAGCTACAAGCTGGCTATCCTCGTGCTTTTTACCGAAGGATACATCACCAAAGCTGCTGACCCCGGTGCCAAAATATCCACGAACACACGTTCGAAGGCCCCTTTACCATACCGGTCCGTGAGCTCGCCCGAAAGTAAAAATAAAATCCGAATTAATCGTCCGAATTGTTTCACACTTTATTCTCTCTCTCGCTACGACGTGGTCGTGACATTGATCAGCTGTCCTGATTTTTCTTTCGAGCGAAACTATCTTCATGAATTTTCTTATATTGTTTTTTTAAATGTTTGTGATAAGTATTTTATACTGCCAAAAACTGAACTGAAAAATTTGATTGAAGAGATCGAAAAACTCAACTAAAAACTTTTTTGTTTTGTTGCTTTTCAGAATGTCTATAATACTGTTTTATTTCCAGTTTTTGTCATTCTACTTCGTTTTCAAGATTTTCTTCATATAGATTTATTTTTGATATTTTTTAAATGCTAATTTATTTTCAGGATTTATATAATCCTGATTGATTTTCGGGATCGTAGATATTTTTATTTTTTAATAGTTTTATCATTCGGTATTTTTGTATGGCCTTTATTATTTCACAAATAGTATTTTCTGCATGGAATTTTGGAAATATTAAAATTAGTCCGTATATCTATTTAAAAAAATATTTAATTTAATATTTTCTTCCATTAAGAAAGTCATGACAAATATTATTTTTTAATGTTTTTCCAAATATTGTTATATTTATAATCCTAATTGATTTTAAATAACATTATACATATTATTTCAAGTGGATAAGTATTGTAAAACTCGGATGATTCTGATTTATTTTCAGGATTTTCATGATATTAAGATTTTTGCCTTTTTAGGATTTCGATTGTTCTATCTTTGTCATGTCGACCATACGGGCTTGTTTTTTAGTATTTTTTAAATTCCATTCCGTGGATAAATATAAATGTTTATTCGAGATAGCAGTCACTCGTTGCACACGGTGCACAATCCGCAGACGAACGAATCGGAGATCATCACGCTCGGCTGAATCCATAAATCATCGTTTAGCAACAGGATAAAAAATATGTACAGGGTGGCTATCATGAAACGGCTATATATTTTCACGAGCTGTCCATATATTTTTTCAAATAACGTTGTTTCCTTAAATTTTGAAAATGTAAAAAATTATATTAGTTTCGATTAGAAATAATATAAAAATTGGTATTTTTATTTTGTTTGGACGAATATCAACTCTAATATTTTCTTCTAATAAAAAGAATACAAAACAAATTTCTTTTTGAAAGAATGAAAAATAAATACTTTATTTCCTATCTGAAAAAATGTTTCAAAATATAGTTTTCTTCCATCCAGAAAAATAATAAAAATAGTACTTTCTTATTTTCCGGAGAACATTAAAGATAATACTTTTTTCCATATGAAAAATACGAAAAATAATATTTTCTTACATTCGAAAAAATATAGAAAAATATTTTCAATCCTATTTGAAAAATTATAAAAAAATATCCTCTTTTTGATGTGAATAAAAAATAAAAATGATATTTTTTATTTGGAAAAATATTAAAAGTAATACATTCGAGTGGGAAATCTTGACGCGATTTTTTTTCAAAATACGAATACTTGGTACAATCGGCACCCTGTATACAAGGCAGCGAATGAAGTATATCTGTAATAATCGTCCTGCATAGGCCGGAAGTGCAAAGTGTGTTACAGCTTCCTGTCCCGAGGCAGAGCCAGTATTCTTTTTTACTTGTTTTTTGTTTCATGTGTGTGCGTTCTCGTTCCCGATGACTGCGTGTTTACCTAGCAAAAGTACGAGCCCGCACAATTCCGAGCGCTCTTCTCGCGTTCACTCCGAATAGCTCCGCTATTATTTCCGGACTCACTCCCACGACTTTAATCTAGCGGACGCGATATCATACGCGGGCTTGGCTCGTACGCACGCGCACACGTGGCCATCGCTTCTTTTTTCGTATTCATCCGAGTAAATATGGACGTTATCTTCGTCTGCGAGAAAAAAAAGGCTCCATGGCCTTAATTCATTCTGAAAATAAGCCTCGATCATTTCGAGGATATTGATACTGAAAATGCTTTATTTTTCGCAGCTTTAGAAATTAAATGATAGTAGAAATTAAGTTGTAATTTTTTAGGGCCATTTTAAAGAAATATTTGAAAAACGGTGATAGAAATTAAATCGTAATTTTTTATGACCATTTTGAAAAAATATTCGATCAATGGTAGCAGAAATTAAATAGTAATTTTATCATTTAAATTCTGCTACCATTTTTTGAACATTGTCCAAAAGCAAATTCGTTAGCCCATTTTGAAGAAATATTTCAAAAATTCTATCGAACATTCATGCGCACGTACGAAAGAAGATCTTATAAGAAGAAGCATATTTTTATTTGCCCAAAAAACGAAATGATTGTGAAATTTCTATTGCTGATTAAAGTTTGATACTTCAGACTTGAAATCAGGACGTACAAAAAGAAATTTTCGAAATTCCACGATTACATTCAAGTGCACCATTTTCCAAAAGCAAAAAAAAATTGGACATTAAAGGTAATCGAATTTAATTAAAGAAGCAAAAAACGAAAAAATTTGTGATAGATATAAGAGAGAGAGGGCGAAGCGGCCATTGTTTATTTCGAATGAAGAACTCGATTATTCTTTGCGAACTTGATAAGAAAAAAATTTGCAGAACATTTTTTTGGCCCCTTTGCGGAGTACTCGGAGAAAAAAAAATCTCCCTCGTTCCTTGACGTTATCACAATTGATATGTTTGTTTCGACTGGAAAAGATAAGTGTCGAGTACGTACTCACCATGAGACCGGGGACTTCCTCCCCCTCCTCCTGCCCTTTCGTCTTGTACTCGCTCAAGGCGAGAATCCAATCGCGCGTGCACCGAAGAAAAATTCATTTGAAATAATTGTGCGCGATAAACCTCGATCGTATATTCGTCAATAAAATTCATATCGATCGATCGTTTTCATTGGATGTATGGAGAAAAAAAAATTTACTACGAGAGAACAACCCTTTTTTTTTCACGTACACGCGATCACGCGAACAAAGGTTCGTTGTACTCTAGAAATTGCGCGCTCCTTTCGCGTCATCGCTTTATTTATCACTAGTAAGTTTCTGCATTATCAAATTCATGCCAATCGTTCGTCGATTACACTGGTCAACATGAATTTTGAGTCTGAGTTCTGTACCTCTGATTCTGATTACTTATGGCTAACTAAAGAAAGAAAAAATACTTTTATCTAATAA
>JAPYZJ010001089.1:0-31174 GCA_030522765.1 Ophioninae sp. B BG-2022a | reverse complement strand
TTTCGTCCTCTTCGAAACGCCGTTTGGTAAATTGAGTTACGATCATTTTTCGCCGAGATATCGAATTTAATGTCAGAACAAAAAACTTAGAAAAAGCCTAAACTCAGAAAAATGGTGATCCCGGAATTTAGAAATTAGATGTTTGACGAGATAACTGTTAGCTTTAGTTTCGTTTTTTAAACAAATTTTTACGACTTTTTTTCGCCTAGAAATTCGATTTTTCGTCCGGATAGAAAAATTATTGGATGCCTAATACTTTTGGCCAAGGCTGTACATATACCTCATTTTCCGAAATGTGTTAAAAGATTTCAATCGTTTGAAAAAAATGACGTTCGACACTACCGGGTAACAATAGAAACAATTCTATCAAGACGCTGTATCATTTAATACTTTATTTTTTCTTTAATCTCTATCTATATATCTGAGAACTCTGGCGAAGCATCGATGACGCCGTGCACGTTGCTATTACACCAGCGACTATATATCAGGGTAAGGCGATGCATTGTAACCGGCACGATCATCCCAGCTGACTATATACACCAGCTTTATCACCTGCCGCACGGTAAATAGAAGAGACACTGTTCCGTCGTGAAATAAAGAGAGTTTATTTGCGGTTATTCAGTGAAAACTCTCACCGACTAAAATTCGATTGAAATCGCGATTAAAGCCATTGGTTATTGGCGTGATCGGAGAGGCGGCACGATGACGCCGTGGAGGTTCAATGTCCTCAACACGTGTGGTGAACGAGTACACATTCTCGTCACGACTTTTACCTACGAATGTAATCGAAATCTTTTTCGATTGAATATCTATTGCATCGAAAGATGCAGCGATGCATAAATGCGTAGTATTACAATTACTTGGCGTCAAAAAGGCTGAGCAAAATCCATGTTACTATAGCTTCACGAAACGTGCTTGCACAGTTTTTTCAAATTATTCTCTTTTCTTCCAATTACCATGGGGAGTTATTGAAACAATCAGTAAATTATTATTGCGATGATCTTTTGTTTATTTCCTGTACAGTTTTTAATTTTCGGCCAAAACATGCTTTGTTTATTTTTTTAAATTACTAACAGACGAAATATTAAATTATTGAAGATATTTGATAAATAGAAATAATCATTTGCAGGACAATATTCGTAAATGATTATTCCATTCGAGATATCGATTTTTAATTTAAATAATTTTATATCTACAGATTGCACCTTTTTATTTGAAAAATCCACAGCTTTTATATAAATTAGCTATGATATTTTTGGATAATTTGGTACAAGCTGCTGGTTAGTACAAAACAGAGAAAATAATTGGCTGAAAATAAAAAAATTATAATAATTATTAACGGAAAAGAAGGAAAGGAATAAATTGAAAAATAATTTATCAAAATTACGAAAAAAAATATACGGAACTGTAGCTTATCAAAAAAATTCAAAATAAAAATCAAAATTCAAATTCAAATGCAATCTACTATCCGAATATGCAAAAAGCTGCTTTGTTGACAGCTCACGGCCAAAATGCCCTTGATTGTCACAAATCGCAATACACACGACCATCCAAGATTAGCGATCAATTAGGAGCCGTGTCTATTACGGGCGGAAGTACTCGAGTTTATTTTCACCGTTGCGGAGGAAAAACACGAGAGCTCACGGACTCGACGATGCCGCCTGTCAGCGAGCTCCTCCTCGTGAGACAAAAAAAAATAACAAATTGAAGTCTCAACAAAAAATCAAGAGACGAGAAAAAAGCACCGGGAAAAAAAGTAGACGAGAAGCGGTTGGCGCTTTCAGATGAAGGCTAGATTAGATCCCGCGATCTCTATACACGTTGCGCACACGCGGCTCGGATTATCACCGATTATCTATATAACGACGAGAGTGACTTTATATACACGCTAATCGTTCACGTTTCTCGGTAAAAGCACTTGCACCCGCTACTATTACGAGCTGCTGAGAGCGATATGTAACGAGAATCTTCGAGGAATAAACGGCGCTTCCGGGCTACGCATCGTATTCGAATTATATATATATTTATATATATAAATCAGAATTTGTCACAATTACACGAAAATCCCTGATATACATCAAATCCCTATATATCTCAGGGATTGAATTATATATATGTATATATATAATTTGATATTGCATTTAAAGACTGAGACAAATAAACTACAGTATAAACTAATAAACTAGATTTTGGCGATACCTTCAACAGCAATATCAATTTATCAGGTTCAATCATTTAAAACAGAATAATAGGGGTTCATTTTAGTTCGAATTTTCCACAGAAATTTTCTGGTATTTATTTATTTTTTCGTTTATTTTTGAATATTGTTTCTGTTTGTTTATTCATAGGATTTGTTCTTTTTTTATTGATATACAGTCTCATTAGATAAATTGATTGGTTTGTTTATTTATTTATATGTATTTTTATTTACTTTATTGATTTTTTATTTTACCTTATAATTGTCTGTATTTTTATTTTATTATTTCCTTCGTAACGTATCTATTTTTCGCTATTTATATATTAATTTCTTAAATAAATGTTGTGTTTATTTATTTATTTTATTATTTGTATTTATTTATTATTGAAGTAAATAAATAAAATAAACAAAAATAGCGCACAAAGAGAACGAATAAAAGTAAGAGGATTTAGAAAATATAATATTTAAAATGTCATAAATACATAAACTTTTATATTTATTTATTTATTTAAAAAGCTATTTTGATTTTTCATTCTTACGGGAATATCATGGATTTTGGTAATTAAAACCCGATTATTTCGTCGACTCGGCAAATGCTTCATCATAATTCTTACCGTAAATTCGTCTCGGGTGTAAAACGCGTCGGGCTGCAAGTGAATACGCGAGTCCCATGCAGGGTGGTCGAAGGTGCATGCTCGCGAACATGGGAGCGACGATAACAGGCAGATCGTACAAGTTACAACGGAGCCCTCGTCGTCGCGACGACGGGTAACCTCCGGGCAATCCGTCTTGCCGGGTTCGGCAGATTATCGCAAACGAACCCTCGAATGCATCGGGACAGTGACAAATCTCGGGACGCCGCGGTGACGACGTCAGCCACGGATTGGATCGGAGCCGTTTTAACATGGAACACGGATCTTGTTGTGCCATTCGACGTTTTCGTGTTACTAATGATACCAAATCGGTAATGAATTACGGATGAGAATCAACGTGAACATCGAATAATCAAGTCTGTGTTACGTCATAGTTGTTGTAAGCAAACAAACGCACTAAAACAAAACAAACTCATACAATGTGGGGTTTAAACCTATACAAAATGAAAAAAAAACGCCACCATTCACAAAACGGAAAAAAAACAGAAGAAAACCCTCAGAAACCGAAACAACCCCAAACATACCCAAGCAATTCGAAACAAACCCAAACATACCCAAGCAAATTGAAACAAACCCCAGCAAGTCGAAACAAACTCAAAAAAACCACACAAGCTGAAACAAACCCAAACATACCCCAGGAACTCGAAAGAAACCCAAAAAACTCACAGAGGCTGAAGAAAACTCAAACATACCGACAAAACTCGAAACAAACCTAAATAAACTCACTCGAGCCGAAAAAAAATCCACAAAAGCCGGAAAATCCTCAACGAACCCAAACAAATCCAGAAAAAGTGAAAACCATACACACGAACCCAACAAAATCCACAAAAAGTGAAAACCATTCACACGAACCCAAACAAATCCACAAAAAGTGAAAACCATTCACACGAAGCCAAACAAATCCACAAAAAGTGAAAACTATTCACACGAACCCAAACAAATCCACAAAAAGTGAAAACCATTCACACGAACCCAAACAAATCCACAAAAAGTGAAAACCATTCACACAAATCCAAATAAATCCGCACAAGCCAAAAACACTCACACCAACTCAAACAAACCAAAAAACATTCCCACGAACCTAAACAAACCCAAACAATCATTATTTCAGAAATCAGCAATTTTTGCAATAAATACAAGTTCATAAATATAGAAATCAGAATAATATCCGAAAACATCGATATTGATTATCGATTCAACACAAAGTGTCGATTTGTGATCCTGGAATCGACCAACCCAATGGCCGAATGACGTGGCGCCGAGCTGGCCAAGAACCCCCCCCAGCAGTATGGCCCGATCTCGACGAAAAGTCTTCACGAAACGCCGGCACTAGTGATCAGTTTTCAAGCTGGAAAGGTTCGAGTGGATAAGGCGATGAAGGACATGAAGAGGAGGAACAAAACGTCGAGGAAGATCCAAAGAGGAGGAGCGGCATTGCTTCCCCGGGTTGGTTATAATTGTACGACCAAATCCTCAACAATCCTTGGTGGAGTATTTAAGAGGCGGACGGTGAAGTAGGGAAAGAGAGTTAGGACCTTCATTGCACAAGCTATAGACACAAGATGAGCGGAATGCGTCGGGCAAACACGCGGACACAAACAGAAGGAGGCTGCACACCACGAGGAAGAGAAAGAGTGAGATCGAAGGAGAGAGAGAGAGAGAGAGAGATAATTACTTTCTTATTTTCGAGTTTTTGGCACTTTAGGGCAAACGTAATAAATTTAAAAAATATAAAATATAATACAAAAAAAATACAAATCTTGATATAAAATTAATAAACAATGAAAAATATAATAACGAAAAAAATATCAAAGCTGGTGGATAGATGGCAGTGACTGAAGTTAAGCAGCATTGAACGTGGTGGATACTGGGAATGGTGACCGTTTAGCAGTGTTTTAGCAGATATGATAGAATATTTCAAATAAAATATTTAAAAATAATATAGAAAGTAATAATGATCAGGAAGACAGAGATTAGATAGTTGATAAATTTGAAAATACACTAAAATCTATTCAACCACATAATTTAATACCAGCAAAAGTAAAAAAAATGAAATTCAATGTTTTTATTGAAAAAATAATTCAACTTAAGGAAGTTCAGATTACATTGTGGCAAACGGAATTTTGTAATTTACGACATGAAGGCCACAATAAAATGTATAATTATAATAAAAATATTAATTATCAATAGTATTGCTAGGAGTGATTTAAAATAATAATGACAATAATACGTCGTAAAATAAAATATAATGACGATGACATAGTTGAATGATAATAATAATATAATAATAAAGCAAGATCGGGAGAAAAAGAAGGAGATAGAGAGAGAGAAAGCACGATGGAAGCAGAAGCAAAAAGTCCTCCCTGTACGTTCTCCCCATCTCTTCTTCTCTCCTCACTCTCTCTTTATCTCCTCGAATGAGAGAAACGTTTACGACAAAGCAGCGACAGCATCAGCTTCTCGCAATCCTCAAGACGTTTTTTTTTCTCTTTTCCAAGGATTCTTCTCTTTCGTCCTCTCTTTGTCGTCTGAGAAAAGACAGAAAGAACGTATGTGTATTATGTATAAAGGATAAGGAACCATCCGGGCCTCTCTTTCCTCGTACCCCATCGCCGTTGTAGTTTCACAAGGTACAGACCCACCGTAGATGCCCCGGGTTAAAAGTGTTTACACAGGGCTGTGCGAGTCCTCTCTCGCTCTTCCACCAGTCGTTCATCCTCTCGTCATTGAGATAGCAGCCATCTTTCTCTTCACCTCTCCCTCTCCCTCTCCCTCACTCTTGGTACCAACTTTCCTTACCCCCTCGCTCACTACGCCATAGTAAATTCATATGTGCACGTGTCTCATGAAGTACACCTTCCATGCAAACCGGAAGTCGTCCAGACTGTTGCGAACAATCATCCCCCTCTCTATCAATCAGGGGGTGGGGGTAGATATGTGCACGCTTGCACGAAATGTCTACTCGACGATTTTAGCACGACATCCGTCGTGGTAACAATTTCGACGCAGGTGGCACATCTGATGGGAATGGTTGGAGGACCTCTGACATTGATCGAGGTGGAATGTCCATCAACGGTTGTTCATACCCATCATCATCATATATTTGCAATCATCATCATCACTATCATCATTATCATTATCATTATCATCATTATCATTTTCATCATCATCATTACCATCATTATCATTATCATCATTATCATCATTATCATCATTATCATTATCATCATTATCATTATCATTATCATCATCATTATCATCACCATCATCAATCAACAGCCAACAAACTGAGGGCTGGCTATGCTGATCTACCACTTAATATGTAGAAAATCTGTAAAATCCAAGGTAATGAATTCATTGCGTCAGGAACACAGTCCGTTCCGTCATTGCATTTTCCCTCGCAATCAACACCGATCGACATTCCATTCTTTCGTTTCAATTGATAGAAAAAGAAAACCAAAAAAAAAAGAAAAAAAGACGGAAGCCTCGTGTATTTGCCGGTTGCGAAAGAGATACGGCACGACTCATGCCGTAGACGCGCGGTGCAATCATCGCGCCAACAATAAAGGATTAATCCCATCGGCTATGTTCGATAAAACAAGCGTTACGTTCCCCGCGCTTTTGATTCCTCTTTTGTCTTCACAGACATGATCAGACACTCCACTTATTTATCGTCCCTTTTCGTAACCCAAACAAACCAGCACTAATCCTCATTTTTTTTGTCTTCACTGACCCAACTGCTTGATATAAAAATTTTAATTAACCGATGACATTTTTAATTTTACTATTCAACCATTCGTTTTCTCTTGAACTCCATTTTTTTTCCTTTCCTTTCTCAATGGAGGACCGGAGATATATATCGTGCGAGCGCGATGTCCGCATTTCTGTTTGGCGCCGTGTGGACGTCGCGACGTAGTCGCGGAGTAAACACGGACGAGAGTCAATAAGTCATAAAATCCCAACACCTCTCCAACCCAACCGCCTCCTCCCAATCCTCTCTCGCTCTTTTTCCCACTCGCACATCATGTGTCCGCGGGAGTTTCACGGGGGCCGCGCGAATCAGCAGGATCCGCGACCTCTTCCGCCCCCCAAGAAAGCTCACACATTCACGAAGAATACGCGAAAATAACTGAGGACCAACATCCATTCGCCAAAACTGTGCCAAAATCTTCCCCTTCCGTAATTATTCGTGTGTATATTTGCGCATGTATGCACAACTTCTATTCATTGTTGCCCGAGTACAGTTGGAGGAGATCAATAGAACCGTTTTGGAACAGTATCGATTTCCGCTGGCGGGAAATAGGTCCGAACTACGATAATTGCCATCCTTCGTTGCAACGACGATAATAATAATAACACGTCATATTAATAACAATAAGAAAATTATGATTAATAATAATAATAAGAATAATCATAATCATCATCATAATATATAATAGTAATAATAGTGACAGAAAAATAATTACAATAATATATATATTATTTATAATATATATTATTATAAAATATAAATAAAAATAACATATATTATTATAAAATAATTACACAAATAACTAAACTGTCGAAGAAATAACAGCATGATCATAATATTTAATGTACTGCTAACAACGACAACGATAATGAGATAAAAATAAATAATAGCTACGAAAAAATAACTATACACTTTTTTCACTAACTTCTTTTTCTCCCTAGTTTAATCGAAGAGCTGTAGAAGCCTTATCGAAGTGCAAGTTTCTTGGAATTTTCAGGAGGGCACAGGGAATCTGAATGAAACCATCGGAGAGTCATTAAAACTGTATTTCACTGTTCAACCTCTGGTTTACTGCGATTTACGATCATAATTATCGTTACTGATAATCACAATCGTCATTGTTGAAGATTGGAACGGAAAATCGAAAATCTGATTGCACACGTGCACAAGTGCCTAAGTGTACGTATTGGTCATTTAGCTTGATTCAAGGGGTGAGAATGATTCTCCAAATGACTTCATACAAGTGAGGTCATTTTTTTTAAATTTTTTTTCATATCACCTGATCACCATTTGATTCTAATTTTTTTTTTCTTAATTTCTCCACTTGTGGAGTATACCTGCCCTGTTTCAAAAAAAGGTTCAGAATGGGGATACACGAAGGTTCACAGGACGCGCGAAGAGGATTGTTCCGGTCCCCGAGAGCGTGATTTCGAGAAGAGTGTGAGAAAAAAATGATAGGTCATGAGGATTAATTCCAAAAGCGTTTTGAAGAGAAAGACCACACGTGCAGTGAAAAAAAAGGCCGAAATGAAGGGCCAAAGGAAATCGGTCGATATCGAGGAGCGAAAAAATATTTTGTTGCTCTCCAACATATATTTTTTTTCTTCAACTAAAAGTCGTCGTTCGAAGATCAAGACCGCTAAGCATGTCCACTCGAAAACAGAAAAAAAGGCAACCTCATGGTTCCTTCAGCTGATGAAGTACTTGACCAATGAACAAAATCCATTCCTCATCGACGCAAAAGACGATCTGTGAAATACACGAAACAGGAAATACACTTGCACGTTTTTTTTTCTATTTTGGGATATTAGGAAAATCAGGGAAACGTAGCTAGAGGACTTTGAGGATGGGAGGATTGTAGCTGGAATACGTTGAACATCTGGTGTCATAAAAACGACTGGAAATCCTATTTATGAGACAGATCTTTTTTCCATGATTCCGAGTCATCAGATAACTATCAGCGAGTTAGAAATCACGTTTTGATAATTCCCATATTTCATCATTATCTTTCCTTTCGCCTCAATTGAGGGAATCCTGATGACCCCAGGAAACGAAATCGTACAATAACCTGCAAGTTCATAACCCTTTCTTTCACTACTTTTCAATGATCCCTCATTGCAATAACTTCCATCATCAATGTGAAAAAAAAACTTCCAAAATAGATCTCAAGAAGATCCAAAATACCGTACACTTGAAAATCATTCGATGTCAAAGTGAATAAATGCGATCAAGCTAAACGACCAATACGAGTAGATTCCATTGATAGCGAAGTTATTTCCATCATGATAGATCCACATGTGCCAAAGAGAACTTGATTCCCTTCTGGGTCGAATAATCAATTCCAGGTATCTATCCAGCGCGAAAAACCCAAAGGGGAATCTTTATATTTGACAAACGATTACTTCCTTTCAATCTGCAATTCTAAATGTATAACCATGCCCACCCCCCCCCCCACTCTCCGCGATTAAATTAATTCTTCCTCATTTCCAATTTTGATTTATCGTTGTGTTGGTCGCTGGAGTGGCAAGCCACCAAAGATAGGAAAGGGGAACGCTTACATCAACGGGCAAACAACAATAATTCCGTTTTCGGAATCATAACTCACGAGCTACATTTTTATACGCCGAGGAGAGGTGGGGGAAGTTCACCACAAAATTTCGCAAAGTATGAGGACCTCACGATCCTCCGTCATACCCAACTCGTGTTGCACAGTCTGTACGTTCCCGTAGCATAACTGAACGAAAAAGCAATCCAGGAATAAAAACCAACCATCCCCTATCTGTCTCCCTTCTCTGGCGATTTCCAAGGGGTTGGAAATTCTCGTTGTATCGTGCACGCGAAATATCCAAAGTTGAAGCCGGATATGGCTGGGTTGTGAGGGTGCTTGACTGAGGAAAAATACACACACAAACACACACGTCG
Organism: Ophioninae sp. B BG-2022a; assembly: GCA_030522765.1. Lineage (NCBI taxonomy): Eukaryota > Metazoa > Arthropoda > Insecta > Hymenoptera > Ichneumonidae > Ophioninae sp. B BG-2022a. The sequence continues at coordinate 21,651 of JAPYZJ010001089.1, read as the reverse complement.
AATACTGTTGGGCGAACTTTCACGACGCGGGTTGGAGGGAAGGGTGGAGGGATGAGGGAAGCTGCGAGAGTTATAAAAATTCGTCGAATGTGGAGTACATGAGCCGTGTCGGAGATGAACAACACATTAGTCAAAAAGGCAACGACTTTGGGTTGCCGACGTTCACCCGAGACACAGACCTGGAAGGACCTGTGCAGAGGGTGAGTTTTGGATTTTCTCTTCAGTGGGTGAAGTTGAGAAATGTCGTATACTAGACGCAGATTTCCTCTCACTGACTCATCGAGTGCAGCTTGGATTCTATGACGTTTGTGTACGTAAGGGTAATACCGAGCAGGCTGGGTCGATTTCTTTCCGCCCTTTCGTCAGTTAGGAGTAAAGGATCGAAAGAAGAAGCTTATCATTGGTAGAATCCGGGTTGGATAACCCACCTAGACACAGTCAGTATTTGTGAGCCGTTTGCCAATTTGTTTCAAGCTTTGACAAATGTTTTCGGGATCCTGGCGAGAAAGAGGATTGCTGCGCAGAGATTGGAGAGAGATCGTGAAAAACTGGATGCTCGAAAAAGGCAAAGAAGACAGAGAGAAAGAGATGATAACGAAACGAGGAAAAATAAAGTGGCCGTCTACTCGGTTGGTTGAAGGGGTAGTGGAAGAAGAGTTTCTGATCGAGGGTAACTTTTTCCTAGTATTGGTGAGCAAGGGTAGGTCATGTGTTGGATGTTCCCATACTGGCTCTGTATTGATGAAGGGATACCTGGAGTCTACAAATTCTATGTAAACCCTGGTACACCTTGATACCACTGAAGACTGCTGATCAATGAAACAACCCAATGGACTCAACGTGCCAACCAGCAAGCTCGTATAAACGCCCTTTTGGTCAACGGTTCTTCCAATGTATACCTAGCTACCCTTGGACCCCAGTCACTTTACCAAAAGCTCACACCTCTAGAATGGCAAGGACGGTGCTGTGAAACCGACAGTGCAGAAACGCCAACTGGATAACACTGATGGTCCGTGGTACTTTTATTACACTGCTGTACATAGTTACTTTCGTCTGCAGAGTGAAAGACAAAATATAGTATGTCGTATAGGGATCCCGGTAAAAGTGGATTTCCAACATTTCGGTGCTTATGCATACACACATGGACCAACATCCATCCACCTATATGTGATTTGGGTTACTAAACTGTAAACAAATTTCGAGACGGTGCTACTTTTTTTTGTTGTTGTTTGTTTGTGCTCTCATCGATTATCGATCCGCTCGACCCGGGTGCAGAGACCTCCGACCAAAGACGAACAACACCGACGCGATAAATAAAGGTGGAGGGAGAACTAACCCACCGTACTCTCAACCCCTCCGCCCCCCTTCGCCTCCTTTCCTTGTTGCAGCGCCGGCTTCTGCGAATAATACCGGCTATACCCAACGTTCCTTTTTTTTCTCTCTTATGAGCCAAAGTTTACTTTTCTACTTAACGCATTATCGAACGAGTATTCTCGGGAGGCTTTGCCCCACTTTTTCGTAACTTCTCACTGAAGAGATTCTCCAACCGGAAGTGGGTCAAATCAAATGATTACTCGACACGATTTTTCTCTCGAATTGAAATTCAATTTTCGAGTAATTGTCTTTGTAATATTTCGAAATACAGAATAAAATCTCAAAAGAACATTTTTTCAAATTTTTTTAGTATTTTGGAAAAAAATAAGAACTTGTCTTTTGATGAATTAGCATTTTGGAAATATCACTGTGAAATCGATGTTCATGTATATTTGAATCTTATTTTCAATCGTAAATTCGTTCTAGAAAATGACCAGACTAGAGAATAAAAAATAACTGTAATTCGATTTGTCATCAACTGGGCATCTGATCTTTTCCACGTTTGATTTCTTCCTCGTACATGACTACAGCATCACGCTGCAACTACTATCACATCAAATTCTCTCTACCTGACTTTCCCACCGTATCTTTCATTTTCGCATAAACGTTCAAGGTGCTCTCTCTGTCTCTCTCTTTCTCTCTTACTTTCTCGGCGAAACCGCCTACGACATACGCACATGACACAGAGGATTCCGCGACGACGAGAAGTCACCCAACGGGATTTTTGTTCGCGAGTCCCCGTTGTGATTGCGATATGTATATGGGTATACAGGGTGACCCTAGAATGTCATCCAGAGGTCAAATTTGGACCCCTTATTAAGGGTTAATTTCTAGTACTTTTGGAGATAGAAATTTCTAAACGATTTTTTTCGTAATTTTTGCATGACTTCGTTTATGTTTTTTTTCTTTTACTATGACGTTTGTGGTTATTATTTTACTGATTATTAATAAGCATTATGTCAAATACCATGTAAAAAAAATTACGGTTTACGTAAGCTAGGAAAAACGACGTCGTAAAAAAAATCAAAAATGGTGTCAGTACATAGGGGTAATTTGGATATCCCTTAAAACAAGGCTTCAACATTTTACCGTTCGAACGGCACTTTTTCAGGCACCCTGTATATTTATACATACGTACGTATGTTATTGAAAGTATATTCTCGTATGTGAGTAGAAGCGAAGTATCGCTTTTGCGTCTCTTCCCAAGGCTAACAGCGATAAATATAAATTCGATTCGCGATAAATATAAAAATGCAAATCAGCCGCAGCGGGCTCCGCACCGTGAAGAGGCCCTCGTAAAGCCGCGCCTAGCACAAGAGAGACGCCCAGGAAGACAGAGAAAATAAGAGAGGTGACGAGACTATACGAATATTCGTACATTCGGAGGGTGGAAAAAGAAAGAGTCGAGCCCACCATTTGTCACTTCGAGGGCGCAGCCCACCCAATGTACGTCCTAAAATCGAAGTACCCAAGGTGTACCAAGGATGACCCTTTCTTTTCATCATTCACGTTGCTGGAGTCTTTCTTTTTTTTGCTTGTTCTCAGAGACTCTCATACTCGTTACTTCGCACGTACTTTCCTGCCAAATGATAAACGAGTAATATATTTGCAACGAGTCGTCATCAGGCTCTTGGTAAAATCATTCAGGCAGAAAAGTGCAGTGTAAGATTTATCAAAAAGACCCAATGGAATTATCAGAGCATGTATGAACTTTGGATTGATCATTCTGAAAAAACCTTGATTTCCAGTCGATCGATCCGTTTGATCAATTTGTAACTTCGATAACGAAAAAAATGGTATAAAAGTTGCTTTCTTCGAATAAAAAATTATCTGGACTTTCTGACTGTTTTTGGTAATCTTGGATGGATATTGGTCGCAACGAGTGGCAACGACGGGAGACTGAAGATTTTTTTTACGAGTTCTTTTATAGCTACAATAACTATAAATTGTCCGAAGTTTAGCTCTTGCCGACAAAAACTGAACAGGAGAACAAAAACGCTGTGTATATAAAAAAAAACAGTATTTTTCATGTCGTTGAATAGAAAAATGATGGATTCCTTTAATGGAGGAAAAGGGTATTCAACTTGTCGTCAAAGGATATTTCATCGCGTGTTACTTGGTGACAGGATATTTGTTCGTTATACCAGTCATTCACGGAATATAGCCTTTCGTCCGGTAAATCCCGAATTTCCAAGTCGTTTTGCTAGGATTAACGTTTCGCTGATGCGCTCGTGTAAAACGACCAACAGTATTTTCGGGTTCCCATTGTGATTCAAAGTTAGTCCGTTCGCACAGACAGCTCCAGTGAACGAGAATGCCAAAATCTGCACGCGATGAATACCCTGTTTACCCAAACAAATCCTTCCCGATTCCGGGAGATCGGATCATCATCGAACAACCGGAAATCTAGTTTTTATGATAATTCGAAAATTCCTTCAGGGTTTATATTAAACCTTGCTCTAACGCAGCCCTTCATTCAATGCTGGAATAGTGATGATTAGAGGAAACGGAATTGAACATTGATAACAGCCAGATTGTAGTATCCGATTTTCCCGTTTCAATCAATCTCTAGTTGAAGAAATTATTGATGATAAATAGTTAGGAATTGAATTTTTTGTCATTAATGTTCTATCAAAATAGATAGAAGATAAAGATGTTTGGAAATGATTAGATGTAAATAGCTAGAACGACGAAAAGATTTACTCGTCTGGCAATTGAATCAGATGGTAGAAAAGAATTGAATGATCGTAGCTAGCTAAGTAGGTTTTAAATGTAAGCTAGCAAGATCTAAATCTAGCTGAGCAGTCAAAGTGTGCAAATTTCCATGAATGGCAAAGCTTCCAACCTCATTGCTGCTGCTCCAAATAGAATGAAACTGGAGGAGACGTAGAATTGCTTGGACAATCGACAATTGATGAGAAATCCTTGTTCTCAATGGTGAAAACATCCCGTAAAGAAGGTTGAAAATTCTGCATAAGCTGATTATCCTTAACCATCGTTTGTAAGCGAACGGACTGATTTCCCTTGTGGTCTTCCTGAAGACCAAAGTAGTTTGGGTCCCGGGACCAGTAAACTTTTCAAATCGACGGCAAGTCCCATAAAGCTGGAATGGGTATACCACATTCTCTATCAGCGTTTACTCATATGCCCGAAAGAATATAGAAGTATAAAAAGACACCCTTTTTCTTGGACCTCCTGGTAGTCGATACCTAAAAAGCGAGTCCGCCTCTCCGCCGTCCATAAAATAACTCAGAAACCTGCGCGAGGCTGGAAAGCTACGTATACGTACGTGTAAGATGGAGGAAGAGCGTCACCCTCTTTAAGTCACCCGGACCGAGTCGTCGAATAAAGCCAAAAGGGCCCATTACTGGACTAACAAGCTTCGACGCCACCAATTTATGCGCCTGCCACTGGCTGTTTTGACGCTCCTTTGCCCCTGCATTGAATAAAACCGAGGCTTGCTTTAGCCCGGAAAGTAATGTTCAGTCGAGACTAGCAGACCCCTTCTGCACTTCCACTGAAGACACTCTGGCTATCACGAATACAAACATAGACGATGCGGACTTCCCTCGTTGGACTGGTGGTTCCAATAGCACTTGGACTTTTCCAGTTTTGCAACGAACACTAAATGGTAACTTTAAAAGGATTAAAAAATAGAAATAATAATTGAAAGATGAAAGAAGAGTCTGTAAGTTGTCATTGGCTGGTTGGAACAAAGAACTGCATAAATTTACCTAGTTTAAACCAGATTTAGACTTTTTCGAAACTGCTCCGCAGAAAAATAGATGAATTCGTGTTTGAAGAAGACAAATCGATAAGTACCATCAGAGGAAAGTTCTTTACCATCTGGGCCGAAAATGCTGGATCGGAGTCATTCTTCGTCCCATCAACGAAGACTCGTAAAATGTCTTCTCAGTGACCGGATGAACATGACGTGCCAGTCGCAGTCGTAAATAGTGCAAAATCGCAAAGGAGATTGACCGAGGGCACGTGCATGTTACGTATTCTATACGGAGGTTGAAGGGAGTACGGAGATTCGGTGGAGACTTACAGAAGCTACTGGACTATAAATCCAACCGATGAAACTGGCTGGCGCGAGCGTAATGTGAATCCTTCTCGTACATGGTGTATACAGAAGAGAAGGAGGAGGGGAGGAACGAATTGCGAAAGGGTGAAGAAAGAGTAGGATAGGAACGTGACGAGTTGGTTGAAGGCGGGGAGGGGAAGAGCACTGAGGGGCAAGGGGAGGGCATAAGGCGAGTAAATAAGTGAGTGTACGAACGACTTGCTGCTTCTGCTTCTGTTACCACCGACCAACCCACCCTCCCTCTTTCCCCTCTATTCGTCGCTCCCTTGATACATACCATTCTCGCAGTACGAGCCAAAGCAATTTGTGGCACGCGAGGTTTTCCTCCGGCCCCTAGGGCCCTTCGCCACGCGCCGTAACACCGTTGCTTCGCTCTCTTTCTTTCTCTCTCTCGACTTTCTCGTAGTAACTCAGCCAATGGGTAGTGATGAACAATATCAATGATCAGTACCGATGGCCTCTATCGATGACTAGAAATGATGACGGGCCAGGAAACCCGAACTTCGATTGACCAGAAGGATCAAAATTCCGAATTTGAATTTAGTGAGACTGGAAATTTCGTGAATTTTTGGCTTTGTTTGGGTTTGTTTAAAATTAAGGGTTTTCAATCAAACTGAAGAACACAAACAATCCGAAACAAATTTCGTAAAACTTTACAAAATTTGTGGATTCGGAATATTGAAAGTGGGGATTTTGAGCTTGGTTTGGGTTTGTTTAAAATCAAGGATGAAAATCAAACTAACGAACCCAAACAATCCCATGGAAATTTCGTAAAACTTGACAAAATTTGTAGTTTCGGAATATTGAAATTTGGGATTTTGAGCTTTGTTTGGGTTTGTTTAAAATTAAGGGTGTTAAATCAAACTGAAGAACACAAACAATCCCAAACAAATTTCGGAAAACTTTACAAAATTTGTAGTTTCGTAATATTGAAATTTGGGATTTTGGGCTTTGTTTGGGTTTGTTTAAAATCAAGGGTTTGACATCACGAACCCAAACAATCCCAAACAAATTTCGTAAAACTTTACAAAATTTGTAGTTTCGGAATATTGAAATTCGAAATTTTCAGCCTTCTGGTCATTCGAAGTTCGGGTGTCCTAACCTACCCCGCAATGATGATTACTATCGATTCCCTCTGTCAATTGGCAATTGATGCCCATTGCGGATTATCAATAACCCTGGACGGTATCAATTATCAATATCGAAAATTGTTTTTTCTGTCTAGGATTCGGGGTAAAGGATAGTTGTGGAACCGTCAAATTCGAAGGGTCCCTCAATGCGGACTTTCCGCACTGGCATTGCGGTGCGATCTGTTAGCATTGAATCAAGCCCAGGCTAAATCGATACCCGACTGCTGAAAGGGAGAGAGATGAAAAAGAGAGAGAGAGAAGGGACGAGTGAGGAAGTAAGTAAGAGAGAGAGAGAGTCAGGTGTATATCGATCCACATATTCTGTACGGAGGGTCAAAAGGGGTCTTACTGCAATGCTCTTATTGGCCGACTAGTCAGTTTAAGGACTGCTTTCCTACTCTGTGTGCACTTTCGGTACCTACCGATTATTCTCTCTTAGATTTAGAAAATATTTGGTCGGCTCAATGGAATCAAAAGGGAAGGTGATTTTTTGAAATTTGAGCTGAGAAGAGTATGGTCCAGCGAAGTTTGGACTAATGTTATTGACGAAGGAAGAAAGAGCTGTCATTGGAGCTCCTACTTAGGGTTCAGGGATGCAAACCCTTGGAAGATTTTCTTCATCATTTTTATTTAGTTTATTCATGTCATTGGGTTTATATTCAGAGGAGATTAAAGTTTCCTCACATATGGGGTTGAAGCTGTACTTTTTTTTATTTAGGGAATTTAGGGAAATTTACACACAGGCTTAAAAAATTCTTTTGTATTAACCGTTAAGAGTGTAACGATAATTAAGTTAATAATTTCTGCGAAATAAATGATTTTTGACAAGCCTGATTTTCTGATCGTCACAGTGGCCTATCCTTTCAAGTATGAATAAATGTATTACGAAGAATACGTGAAAGGTGTATGTGTACACCGATTGAAAGTACTCTGCTGGCCACCGACGATAACAACGAATTTAATTGTTTCCGGTCTGGCAATTCTGTATGGTGAAAGAGAAGAGACCGAGGGAGAGAGAAACGGCTTTCTATATTCATTTGTTGATGTGGATGAAAAACGACGTTCCTCTTTTGTTCGATGTGAAATCGAAATTTCAAAATTCGCTGCGGACACCATCTTCCAACGTGATCAGGCTCAACGAATGCCACCAAAGTGACGATGAATTTTTGAATTCCAATTTTTTTTCGACTCTTTTGGGTGAAAATGCCCCCATGCCCATAATTTTCGATGGGGTTTTCTTAGTCCTTCTCAAAGTCATGGCTGAACTGCAATTCTTACCATGAAATTAACGAACACTGTCTTGAAGATGCAGAGCCCTCAAACTCGAGATTGAAAGGAGATAAGCATAATTTGAACCTGAAAGGGATGTTTTGTGGTCCTGGCATGGCCGATTTATGGTAAAAAAAATAAATAAGCCCCTATTGAATAAATTTCGTATAGAAAAGCAATTTAAAAAATTTAAACGTTTTTTTCACGAAACGACGTTTTTGTAATCAGTAGAATGACAAATTCGTCTGTAGCTTTTCAGGTTAATTTCCTAAAGAAATAGTATAATTTTTACGAGTCATTAAAAATAATTGTTATTATTAAAAGATAAAAAAGCTTTTTCAGTTTCGAATATTTTTAATCGATGCTACTGTTTAAAAACAAAAACACGTTTTTGTTATAAAAAAGACGATGTTTTTCGTAGTATAGTATTGATTGAAATCTTTCTTCCTTAATTCATGTCAGTTTTGTTAAAAAAGTACGTATAAGTAGATACAAGCCTAATTAATATAAGTAATTAATTAATCTTTACAAATGAATGTTTATTTATAATTATAAATAATCAGATATATATCATTAGCTACTAATTTATCATAGATACATACTGTCATCACGAATTTCCCCACAAGTTAATGGAGGAAAATTAATTATGAATATTGATGTTTCGATCCTCTTTACAAATAAGTAAATTTTTATTTATAATTATAAATAATCAGATATATACCCTTAGTTACTTTTTTATTAAAGATACATAATATCATGATGAATTTCCCCACAGGTTAATGGAGGAAAATTAATTATGAATATTGATGGTTCGATCCTCTTAGGACTTTTCGAATGATGCTATATGTCTATACTCCTCACCTCTATTGACGGCAACGCGCAGAAATTAAGTTTTCAGGAAAATGTAATTATGCCTTAGGAGAGAGTGAAATGCGAGAAGAGAGAGAGAGAGAGAGAAATGGGAACATAGCCTCAGGAATGGTGAACCGTGCCAAGTGCACTCACGGAATTATCGCATCCCGAGGACTCGGCTTGATCATACATATGTCTATGTATACGTATACGAGGAAGTACATATATACATGTGCAACCCTCATGAGGTTTGCAGCCACTGGTATTATTATTGAACTGCGCAATGATTTAGCGTTGATTGAGTGTCACCAAATATGGTTCGCTTGGTGTGCCTCGAGGGGATTTATCACCCATGAGCCGAAGCATTGCATCTCGCCAATGATGCTACGAATTCATGTACAGAGGTATGTGCCTCCAGCTGTTATCAATAATACAAATGCTGGATATCATCGATTTCGACTGACTACCATTTACACAATTGACTTCACACTTTTCTCATTACATTAAAATTACTGATTCCATTGTCCAACAAAACAAAGTGCAACATAGAATCCAAACAAACCTAAGCAACAACAAAAACGTTGTTTATTTACCAAACTTATTATCCAAGAAAAAACGTTTTTTGCTCAGATTTGCTTAGCTTGAAAAAACCTTCCATTTTAGGTTTGCTGAGCAAATCAAAACAAAGCCTAAACAAACTCGAAAAAAAGCCCAAACTAACTTAAACAAATTTTTTTATTTTCTTTAGAAAACCTTTTTCCAAGGAAAAACAATATTATTTTTCCACTGAGATTTTCTTAGCTTAAAATATTTTTTTGTTTTACCTTACTAAGTTTACTTAGCTAAAAAAACACTTTTTTGCTGAGGTTCGTTTGGGTTTTGTTTTTGGTTTTTTTCGATTGCTCAAGCAAATCTAAGTAAATAAATACTTCTTTGTTTAGACTTTTCTCAAAAATAGTCGATTTTGATGGTTGGCTGACTGAAAATTTCGACATTTTGGGAATGTACTTACAGCAGGTACACTGCTGTTTTGATTCCTGCGATTGGTTAGCTCAGCAGCTAAAAGGACTCTAAAGGATCGCTATTGAGGGGTGAGCGGTGAAGGGGGGGAGTGGAAACGTTGGCTGTCCGTACAGCACAAGAACCGTCATTATTTAAGTCCATCGGGGTGAAGCCCGAAAGAGCACCGCTCCGTGCCTTTTTCGCGAACGTTGTGATTACCAGCAACTTAATCCGTGATATAATAGAGACGTTCGGAGCTGTAGGGTACGTATATAGGTACGTGTATACGTCGCTAGTTACGAAACAAAAGGGCACAGCTCTGAAGCTTTAGAAGGCGTAAAGGGACGAGGATTATGACCAGAGCTTTGTCAGACGTGTGTTTATGGAAGGTTCGATCGAGATCTCGAGCGTGTTTGAAATCCTTTTAGGATTTTGGGAGCCGGGTGGGCTCCTGTGAATCTCCCTCTAATTACCATGTATATATAATATACGAAAACAAAAAAGAAAAAAAAAGCGTGTCCGTTACACGCTCTAGTGTAACGGGCACGCTTACTAGTAGTATTTTTAGTATTATTGTTTATTTTTATGATTACTATTTATGTAACATTTTTCATTTAAATTATGAATTATTCATTTTTATCGTTTAAATGAATGATTATTATTATTTAAGTATTTAGAAAGTTATTTAATCGAAATATACAGGGTGACCGGAAATTCGATCTATTTCTTCAAAGGGGTTAATAGTAAAGGTCATTTGCAACAAAAAATGTCCCATCAACTGGGGGTCGAAAATTGATGGTTATTGAGATATTGATGTTTTTATATTTTCTGAAGAATTTCCTGACTTTCTGCCTAAAATAAAAAAATTATGAAAAAGATACGTTATTATAAACAACGATTTGATACTTCTCTGAGAGACCAAGAGTTAGCGATTATTTAAAAACAAATTTTGCATCCAAATTTTACATAATCTGAAAATTAAAAAGTCAATTTTCGACCCCCAATTGATGGGACATTTTTGGTTGCAAATTACCTTTACTATAACCTCTTTGAAGGAATAGGTCGAATTTCCGGTCACCCTGTATATATTACCCCATATATCCTATGGGTTTTTGCCCCATTGGATCCATCGACTATTCACCATTACATCATCGACCTATGGGGATTCTCCGTTAATTCAAAAGATAATGTCAATGATCATGGCAACGGAGCCCCCGAGGACTTATCGAGCTTACAAGGGCCCGAAGGACTTGAATAATTGTTGAAACGTTGCGATAAATCTCACTTCCAACAACAGGCCAAGAGTTGTCTTCGAAACTCTCCACAATGTATTTAACTTTGTCCGCCTTGCCTCGGGGATAATTTGTAGGATATGCTGGTATCAAAAACGAGAGGTGATTTTTACCACTCGCGTTTGACGTTTATTTAGTGGCCAGTCGGCGCCTTTTTTCCTCGCAGACGGCGCGAAAGAACCGCGAGGTCGGGGGGTCACTTGGGCGGGACGATGCCGATTTCTTCGGGGCCCTTTGGAAACACCTTTCGCATTCTTTTTCCATTTTTTTTTTGTAATGTCATTTTTAATTTACTCTTAATAAAACGCAATATAAAATTGAATTTATTAATCCAGTCCTATTTCATGTCTAATCCATTGAGTAAAATCGTACTTACGAATTTTTACATTTTATTACTTAATAAAGCTTTAATCAAATTTGTTTCTCTATTTTTGATTTTTTCTCTGTTTAATTGAATTTTAGGAAAATTACATTTATTTTCATGAAGTCATATTTTATTTAATCTCAATAAAATTGATCTAAAATCATATATGTTAGTTTGAATATATTTGACATTTAATAAATTTAATATTGCATGAATTTTATTTCCTGAACCATATTTTCTTTTTGGTAAAATAATATCAGCCAAAATCCTGCTTTACGCCCTTCTAACATTCTCAACGTTTACGTTTATTGAAGTCTTTCTTATCTACGAAAAAAATTAATCAAGGCACACGATCATCAAAATAACTTCGACATCATGAGGATTACCTGTCATTTGGAGAAATAGATAAGACAAGAAGAACAGTATATGTTGAAATTGTCCCAAAATTGAATTGAGAAAAGTTTGTAAAAATGATGTTCTGTTTTGAATCTTAAATCAACTCAAATGACCTGAAGATATAATTTTCCATAATCGACGATTTAGAGCAACCATAGGCTCTTATCTCTATCCTTAAGAAATTGCAGCAGGTCAATTGGTGACAGCTCTTTGTTGATGAATATTCAATTCTTTGCTCACAGAAATAAAACATGAACGAAGCTCATCTAGATCCTCATTTTCTAGTCTTTGGTGACAAGAGATAACGTAGGAGAATATAAGAAAAAAAATGATGCATGAAAAAATTATGAAGCCATTGAAGGCTTTGAAGGGAATTTTCGACATGGGAACTTTTCGAGCACGAGTCCGGTTCCTTTATCAGCAGACTTGCTTCCGTCTCTCCCTATTCCTCATTCCGTCATCTTTCTCTCACACTCATTTGATCCTTCTTCGGGGAAGGCGACCACACTTCTTGGCCGAGTCATAACTAAGTGCGAATGCCTCCTCGTGGAGAAGGAGACGTCCCTATGCTCGGTAAATTTTTTGTTTCTTTCCTTTCCGTACGTGCTTCTGCTCGATGAGAGGCGCACGCAATCTGGGTTCCCTTTACTCTTATGCGCTAAGGTTGTAAACATTTTGGCACCGTGGCGCGGTCATATATGAATAATAATTTAGTGCGTGCCCAGGAGGTACGTCGAATTCCCTTTCGCCACGTGCACGCTCAGCCTACCCATTGTACTCCATAGTTCTATGAGTAATCATTGGAAATTGACACCTGCCAGCCAAAGCAATGGCTATTGAAGAGTATTTCAGTGAGAAAGTAATAATTGGACAAAAGGATTATGAAAATTGCCGTTCGTTGCACGAAAATTATAACCTAAGTACAAAAAATGGACAAGCATCCAACCAAACCCAAATGGGGTTGGGTAGGAAACACGAACGTCGATTAACCAGAAGGTTCAAAATTCTAAAGCTACAAATTTCCTAAAGGTCATGCCAGCAAAAGCACCAATTTTTTTTGGGTTTGTTTGGGTTCGTTAGATTGATTTTAAACCCTTGATTTCAAACAAATCCAAACAAACCCAAAAATTTACAAAAATTTGTCGTTTCGGAATATTCGAATTCGGGATTTTGCGCCTTCTGGTCTTTCGAAGTTCGGGTTTCCTACCCCAGCCCACCCAAATAACATTTAAACACCCCATTAGTTACACTCTCAAAAAACGTACAATTGCCCTGTATCCTGCATTTGTTGAATGCAAGAGCATCTTAATCTAAATCCAAAATGGATAAGTATTAGCCCAACCAAATCCAAAGAAAACTTCAACATCTAATTTCCGCCCCCAAAAAATTGGTAACTGGAGTTTTACTATTGGATAGATAAATATTAAAGAAACAGGTAGTTTTGCTCCTACACATAGGAGTTGCACTGCCCCAGGCCTAACATGATACCTTTCCTTCAGTAGACACCATACATTCCTACATATATGTGTTCACGTATATATCTGCACATCCTAGCGCCGCGTCATTATTTTTGAGCGGGGTGGGATTGAATTTTTATAGGACGGGCCGAACTTTTCATTCCCGCTGGGTCAGTGGTGCTCCAACCGCAAGTCTGCGGTCCGGCATGGTCCGAAAAGTGATCGTATATACTTGTAGAATGTACTTCGGTTATTTGGTGCGGCGTACGTTCGGGTTCCATCACGAGGCGATGGTACAGGACCATCAGATCTGTAACCACGAATGTTGGACCGTTAAGGGGTCACGTAACGATCTCCCCCGAGCCCTCTGAAAACGGTTTTAGCATATGAATGCTCGGTTGAGGCCAGACAGAGGCAGCATCAACAGCGGAATCGGTCCTCCCATGAAATACAACCAATAAAAGCCGGCACGACTTGAATGCCGCCCAGCGCAGCCCGATCGTTTTCGTATACTACAATAATAAAGTGGCCCAACACATTTCGTCGCACACATACGTCCAAGTGAATGTTGAGCCACCGACAAAAAGGGGTTGGGATAAACCCATGATGATATTTGATATACGAGTATTGAAGAACTGGGACTGTTGTCACTGAAGCATCAAGTCACCCTTGCCAGGAACGATCTAATCGTTCTTACTTCCGTTAGGAGCAAGCTGTTCTCATTGACGACCCTTTTCTCAGCATCATTCTCACGTGATCTTTGAGGACTGGCATTTTAATGCCTCCATCTCAATACCACTTTCGAGTGATCAGGATGAACTACTTTTGGAGTGGAGGATAAACTACCGCTTCAATACGGTATTATTGATGCAATAGGGGTTCCCCTTCAGCAGGGTACTATTAAAGTGGTAGTTAATAGGAAATAACTATCGTGTAGGGAACTAACCGAAGATCAACGCCTCGTGTTCCGGTTGTTCTTTTTAGGATAGTATCATCCGGTTGGTGGATAATTCACACTTCAATAGGTTCCTATTTAAGTGGTAGATTTCTAGTAGTTCATTAAAGTAGTAGTTAATAGGGAATTACTATTATATAGGGTACTAAGTAAAGTACTTTTTACTATTTGGACTTTGGATATTGGACTTTGGATTTGGATTTGGACTTTGGATTTGGATTTGGACTTTGGATTTGGACTGGGACTTTGGACTTTGGATTTTGGACTTTGGATATTGGACTTTGGATTTAAGACCTTGTCCTATTTCGGCTGTTAGAGATTAGTAACATCAGGTTGATGGATATTGCACACTTCGATAGGGTCCTACCGAAATTATGGTTCAATATTAAAGTGGTATTTAATAGGGTACAACTGTTGGGAAACAACAACAATAATAGCGTCCATTTTTCGGTTGTTCTTTCTAGGTCAGTACCACCTGGTTGATGGATAACGCCCATCGTGGTATTTCAACGAAAGAGGTCTGGCTAATGACAGCTTGGTATTGGAGAATCTATGAAGTCAGGCAAGCGAACCCGAGGATGAAGACTGGTGAGTGGTGGTAGGGTTGAGACAAGTGTCAGAGTTCAGGCACCAGGGGTCGGGGCCAATCGACGTCGCCAGCCAACTTAGTTCTTTGACTCCACGTCACAAGTGGCTTGTGTGCGGACCTTGACATTGCTGGGATACAACTCTGCTGTTGGTTGGCACTACAATGACTCTTTGATGATGATGAATAGACAACACGTATTGAAAAACAAAATCGAAATTCGCTGACGCAAAATGATTTACGAGTGTAGAATCGGTTGGACGAAAACAACCAACATGCGGATGAAATAAATTCATTTTTGATAGTTTATGCATGGTGGGAACGAGCAACAAATCTATTGCACTCAGGTGGTTCTTTCACGTTTCTTGCGAGCTGCACAACATTGCTCGTATATCCACGTTAGACCATTCAACGACTCGTAAAATATGACAAGCTTGACTCCTCTATGATTTAGATCTTCTCGGACTCTCTTTTATGGAAAACAACGGGAGAGTGGAATAAAAAAAAAAGGCAACGACACAATAACGTCGGATCAAAGCATCCAAGGAGGGCAACCATACTAATGGAGCCATCAGGATGTAGAGATGTATACATGTGGGTACAATATCGTGATTTTACGATCGCGTATATCAGTCAAGTCTCGGAGGTGAGTCCAAGCAGCCCCCTGGGTGTACTTTAAAATTCTTTTTTTTTACTTTTTCACTTTTCTCATCTTTCTTATTCGTTTCCTTTCTCGTAATATCTCTTCTCTCGCAATTCCTTCATTCAATGAATGAGCAAGTGAGAGGTGTTTTTGATATCGCTATAAAAGTTACTTCAACCAACGACCGAAAGGTTTGGGGAATAAAGAATCGATTCCAGGGAGGCGAGTGAAAGGGGATTGAGGATGATCATATATATATGCAACCTCAGGCTTATGACCTACGAGCTCTCTCACAGAGGGACGCCGAGACTCCTCGCACGCACAACGTTATGTGTTTCACCCCATGCGTGTCACGAGACGCCCGGCACGTTTCTTTTACGACTGGTCGAACAAATATTTTATGTTCTCTTCAACCCTCTGTTCCGGGACGCCGAAGAAATCCTCTTTCGGTCTTCTCGCATACTGGCTTATTCAAAAATTCAATCGCTCGTAATACCTGACAGAACGGCTTTGCCAAAAGAATTGCTACAAATCTGGACCAAATAGCGTCAAAGTAATTTTAACAAAGTCTTAAATTGACGATACAATGATTTATGTATTTAAATGCAGAAATTTGTAAGTTACTATAAAATCATTACTGTATTTACTACAGCAATTTTTCTATTGTTAATTCCATTCTTCTATTTAGAGAAATTATTTGTACAAGTCTGTATATTTTTATTAAATTTTGATAAATTTTTATCGAGTTTTCATTTATAATGAAGTCTCAATCAGACATGTACAAATTCCATGATTCCAAAATTTAAGTAATCAATTCCTCAAGCTAATTATATTAAGCCTCAAGCAATTATTAATACAAAAATCTTTAAAATATTGTGGTTGATCCCTAGAATGTCCTTTTGAAGTACGAACCGGAATTTTTCGAATATTGTCATTTAAACAACAAATATCTCATGATATATCAAGCAATGCGCGAAAAAAAGAATTATTTTTTAAATTCTAGTTGAAATATAAATAATGGAAAAATAGTTTGGGTTTGTTTCAAGTAAAAAAATTGCTCTTTAAGAAAAAAATAGGGTGGGAGAAGCTGACACGAAGAGATACCATCCTTGCAGGACTACACCGAGGATCAAAAAGGTTTTGCCAGATAATCAGGAATGTCTGAAAAGACCAGGTGATAGGATTTCACCATTATTTTCAATCACCCGACCCTTTGCTTTTTTTATATCTTAACTTTTGTCAAGAACTACATTATGGTCCTATAATTTGATTGGCAGAGTTATTCATGATAGAATGCTATCAGGATCGAGTCGGCACAACACATGTATAGATATCTAGAAATATATAAGTATATAGATTTAGTATAAATGTGTGTGTGTGTGTGTTCTAAATATATAGATATGTGATAAATATTAGCTTGATAGCCTGGTAGCATCAACCTACCCTGATATCTTCCCTTCTGCATTCAACCCCCAGTGACTCTACTCGATAAGATTCAATTGGAGGGGTCATATGATCTGGACCACTGCCACGTGCCCAACCTTCCTCCGTTTTATGAAAAGAATGCTGACTCGGGATATCACTTGTGGCCATTCTCTATTCAGGGTTCATTGCTGCCCAATGCTTCCACTCCGGAAAGTCACAAAGTCTAGCTTTCTATACGTACGTCACTCTAAAAACGATGAAGCTAAATTATGAGGCATTAGAGAGAAAAGCATTCAGGAAAATGACAATATAACGCCCCAATGAATTCTAAATGGCCAAAGTCAAAATTTTGAATCTACGAAAAAGTTCAGCATCCTCTTATAATTTCCTTTGGTCTTAGCAAGGAAATTGGCTTTTTCGATAAAACATATGATCACGAGAATAATACTTATTGTATAAAAAATCGATTATATTTGTAAATTTGATACGTCATTATTGACATTTTATACCTAATTTTGTGACATTTTGAGTAAAAAAAATGTTTGAGTTTGATTAAAAGAAAATTTAAGTGAAATCAAAACCTTTCTTTCATTCTTTAGAAAGAAAAAAAGTTAAATTCTTAAAGTATTTTAAAGTAAATATAAAGTAAATAAAGTAAATTAAATAAAGTAAATATCTTAAATCTTGAAATATGTTTAAAAATATCTTAAAATATCTATAAAAATCTCAAAGAAAAAAATCTTTATATATATTTTAAATATTAATTTGATTTATAATATTGAAGATTTTACATAATTATTATTAAAGCGATAAAAACGTTATTTTCTCTTCAATGACTTATTCAATTATCAGCCCAATAATATACTTATTACGTATACCACATTAAAACGTAGAACCACTAAAAATCGTAAACTTCCAAAAAAACATGAGTAATTTTGTCCATTGAACAAGAAACAAATATACTTAAGCCCTCTCAACCAAATCAGCACTATTTCCATCCGACTAAAAGTTTGAGCCTGAAAAAAAGCTCAAATTTGCCATCATTGTAAAATATGTTGTTTCATCTATGAAAGAGGCTGGAAGTTACGAAACCGTACACGTTCCAAAGTAATAAAAATAATTGATCGTACGTAACGCGACGATATTTCGAGTGATACGTCAGGTTATGTTTGTTTTAAGTAATAAAAATATATTTACAACGGATATAACCGTATAAAAACGGTTCTCAGAGGGTTCTCTCCATTGTTCTCGATTCAATCCTTTTTGTTCATTTCTCTGTCGAACAAAGAGTCTCCTTTGCGGTATTATTGCAAAACTCAGGGCCTTTTTCTTCCACGGGGAGCGCACGACACATACAGAAAGTTTTTTCTCATTCCCTCTGAGAGAGACGAGAAAAATAAACGAGCGTGAGCGAGAAAACACGCGTTCTGGAAGAGCCCTCCTTTCGGTGATAATACGTGATATATAGCAGTTATACGATCTACGAATCCCATATAAAGCCTATAGGCAATTTGTACTCCGAATATACCCGGCTATAATAGCGTTCGGGCTATAAATTCGGTGTATATCGTACACTTTGAAGAGTAACGGGGGCTATCCCATACTAAGCTCACTCTTTGGCATTTGCCGCATCCTTCCACTAACGCAAATACGGTATCTAAATACAGCAATATACATGCAAACACATACTCACGGATTATATATCGAGAGAGAGAGGGGGTGGAAATAAATTGGCCGTATGATGTTTAAAAATGTCGGCTACCGCCTATTCTTTATGACGATACATTTACTCGTCGTTTTTTAAAATTAGTTATTTTCACTATTTAGTATTGGTCATGGTCATTATTGCTTCAAATGATTTACATTAATTTATTTACATTCGATTAAAAAATTACTCATTAACTGTTAGTTATTGGTCATGGCCAATATTGCTCCAAATTATTCACATTAATTTATTTACATTCGATTAAAAAATTAGTTGTTAACTATTAGTTATTGGTCATGGTCATCATTGATCAAAATTATTTACATTCAATCATTTACATTCCATTAAAAAATTAGTTATTAACTATTAGTTATTGGTCATGGTCATTATTGCTTCAAATTATTTACATGAATTAATTTACTTTAAATCGAAAGATTAGTTGTTAACTATTAGTTAGGGTCGTGGTCATTATTGCTCAAAATTTATTACATTCAATTCCAGGATATTCATTAATTAATTGATACCCTTGGAAACAACAATATTAATCGAACGTACGACAATAAATAATTCGAGAAACCCATTTAAAGATATGAATTAATAAACTTATATTAATAATGAATTAACTATTGATTAGTTGTGAATAAAGGAATTAATTAATAATAGTGCTATTGTACCTCGAAAAAATTAAATAAAATTCGTAAATGTTTGCTTTTATTATTGAATCAGGTTAACGAAAAGTCTCGCCGGATTCTTGACCATAATTAGTCATTTTGAGAACAAACGATCTTAAAAAAAATATGCGGAAGGAAGCAAAGATTTTTGCTGTTTTGCCCCCCCCCCCTTGCTTTAACAATCTCACTCGCTCTCTCATTCTCTCTCGCTCTGCTCTTCTCTCTCGTCGCTCTATCACTTTACACGTCTCGACGGCGATTTAATTTGAAATTTTGGAAGTGCATGCTTATACGGCGAGGAAATAAGAGAATCGGCTGTCGAGATTTCGCTACGGGGAATATTAATAAGACAGGAGAGAGAGAGAGAAAAAGAACTCTAACCCATATCCGCCAAAAGCGAGTGTGACAGAGATTATAAGGTCCTCGAAGTTTAGAGCCACGTGAGTTTTTCAATTTTTTTTTAGAGTCGTTTTATTTTTCAATTTTTCTCCTTTGTACGAGAGACATACATCAACGGATTAAATTTCACGGTAAATTTCTTTCTTCCACAGTGGGTGTGCCCTCGCGATCAGGTCAGACCTCAACTAGACGTCCCGACGTCCCTGAATCCACTCGCGAGTATTAAAACCACCGCAAATCCAGCGGACCTTCTCGATTTCCACCAGTAGATATCTGTGTCTAAACTTTCATTTCTGTAGCTCCCAAAAAATGAAAAAACAAAAAACATCGAATGGTCAGCTCCCCTTAAAGCCAAAACTCTTGGGTGTCGTCGGGGGTAAATTTCGTTGATTAAAAAGTGACGTATACCCAAGATGGAGAAACGGGCTTGATCTGCTCGCGTATGTCCGTGGAATTTCTATATACTTAATAGCTCCGATTAACGACCATAAAAAAAGTTTAACTCGAATAAGGATTAATGAAAAATATTTATACATGGTGACCGGTAAAACAAAATACTCCTTGAATGGGGTTATTTTAAAGGCCATTTAAATCTTAAACCCCATTGAAATCTTAAACCCCATTAATTAGGATGGAAATTATATTGACCCCAAAATAGTTATTAAGTAGTTCTAGAATATAACAGAAGATTTTAATAAAATATCAAAGTATTTAACTATTTGTTAAACACTTTAATATTTTTCTGAAAACTGACGAATAAATGGTGACAAAGAAAAAAAATGGACACCTAATATTCGCACAATATCGAAAACAAAAAAATTTCAATGCCAGATTTTCAATTATATTTTTTTTCTTTAAATTAATTACACAATTTTTAATGAATAACAGAATATCTTAAAATATGTGGGGAAGAAAATAGAAACAAAGAAAGGTTATCTCATCGTCTTGAGCGTCTCCACAATGATGATGATAATCTCCAATGTTTTAGAGGATGAGAATCAAGGAACGAAAAAGAGTAACGAGCATGCCATTTTACTTTATATCGATTTCGCAAAAACGTGCGGTCATTACGTTGTCTCGAATTTCGAGTGAAACGTTCGCAAACGATCGGACATCTGACCTCTTGAGATCAGGTGAGATCTTGTAAGCCTCGTAATACGAAGAGGTGAGTATTAAGAGTAAAAGTACAAATTTTGAGTTACACAGTATTCACTATATGGTACTGTTTACAGTACTAAGATTTATCTCGATTCACAAATTTATGCATTTTCCCCTAGCAAAACTATTCAATATAACATCAATCAAAATATATCATCGAATATGCCAAAACACGTATCTTTATAAGAGCTTCCACTAAATCGCAAAATCTCTTCACGAAACAATCAATAAGGTTTCTTTTTGGAATTTCCATTTATTCTTTTTAAACAAATGAGATTTGGAACAATATTATTACACCTTTTTGGATGTTCCATTTATTCTCTAGAACAAATTCAACCAAACGTTGGAGGAGCTTTCGAAAAAATATTTTTTAAAAAATTGGGTCGAGCTCTCTAAAAAATATCTCCCAAAAAAATCTCTATCGCTCAACAAAAATTCGTACAATTGACCCAAACGTTATTACAACCCCCAATGGATCAGCAAAAAGTGGCTACGGTGAGTTTTATGGCGATGTATCTTGTTAAGTAGCAGCGGACAAGTCAGCGAAGATGCGAAGAAAATGAAGTGGATAAAAAGTGGAAGGGGAAGCTCGATTTCAGGTCGAAAGGTGAAATTCGCGTGTCTGACGGTCTCTATATTACGAGATTTCATAAATATATACAGCCTTGGCCAAAAGTATTAAACATCCAATAATTTTTCTATCCGGACGATAAATCGAATTTCTCGGCGAAAAAAAAATCGTAAAAATTTGTTCAAAAAACGAAGCTAAAGCTAACAGTCACCTCTTCAAACATCTAATTTCTAAATTCTGGGATCACCATTTTTCTAAGTTCAGGCTTTTTCTAAGTTTTTTGTTCTGACATTAAATTCGATATCTCGGCGAAAA
>JAPYZJ010001088.1:0-54274 GCA_030522765.1 Ophioninae sp. B BG-2022a | reverse complement strand
GATAACAAATCGTCAAGTCGTGTCAATACTCCATCAATGGTAAATTGCTAGGGATTTTTTATAGAATTTTTTTCGTAAAGATTTATTTTGTTGAAAAATCACATTGCGGAAGAGAGAAAGGATATTTGATATCCTATTTGATAATTGATAACAAATCGTCAAGTCGTGTCAATACTTCATCAATGGTAAATTGCTAGGGATTTTTTATCGCAATAGAAAAATATCGAATTTTATCGCAAATAGAATAATATCTTCTACATATGTAATTGTATATTTTATTTTAATATATATACATATATATTTTTTTTATTCAAAAACTTAGAAAATGTTTCACAATAATATAAATGTTTATTTAATCGCGATTTACGAGCGGTCCATAACTTGGCAGTCCCACCCCGCACTATTGCTCAGCGGCCAATTTCTTTACGAATCTTTGAGTGCCAGAAGTTTGTATTTGCCCAGATAAAACCCAATAAAATATTTATACAGAATAAATAAAATACCTAGTTGTTAGATTATATCACCATGAATTTGATGGAAAGAAAGAAATTTATTTCATATGAATAATTGAAAAAATAGAATTCACTAGAAAATATTTGACAATACGAAAAATTTAGTTAAACCGAATTAAAAAAAATTAAATAGACCCATTTTTTCATTACAAATATTTTCTTTTTCTCAGTACATCGTCAATTTATATCAATGCTCCAACAATGGTAATTTAATATCATTTCATGGTCAAAAAATTAGTAATAATTAAGAATTTTTATAAAAAATTATGATTAATTATTATCATTAATGATTAATCATTAATAATAAATAATCATTATTAATTATTATTAGTTAATTCTTTTTTGGTCAAAATTCATTTATTTCGTCGAAAATCTCTCTTTCCGGATGAGAGGAAGGATATTTGGAATACTGCTGGTGATATGGAGTACCAGAGTCCCCGGATTTTCAACGGTCCTTCCGGCAATATCTCGAATGCATTTTTTTCAGCATTTTATTAGAAATAAGATTACTCCGCGTGTGAGTAAGTGGATTTTGTTTTTTTTCCTTTTTTTTCAAATTCTGTCGACCCTGAACCAAGTAAATTGTATAAAAACGACGTTACTCGTCGTTCTTCCGCGTGTACCACAAGCTTGGCCCGATTCCCAGGAATTATAACGAAATATAAAGTACACGAGAGCGAAAGAGTGTCGAAAGGACGAGAACAATATTGCGAATGAGGGAGTCCGAGAGCCAGTGTGGCCACGAAGGCCAGTTTTCGCTTGGCTCTGCTCCATAATTTTATTGTTTTATCTTCCGTGTTTACGAGAGAGCCACACGACGCGCCTAACGACGATCTTTGTTACCGCGGTGCTAGAGGACTTCCGGTTAGCAGTCCCTCGCTGTAATATTTTTTTTTTCGTTGGTGAACACGACGAAATAGTTTATTAAAATTCATACGAGTACAAAATGTAATTTTGCGTTTAATTCGCGAAGGTTTGTTCGCGATTGTAATTAGTACAAGCCCCGTCATAATTTTCATTAAAAAAAATCTCGTTGGATACGTTTCCTGTCTTTGTCGAATCAGACTGCCAAAGAGACTCGTTTTTCCCTCCGAGGACAGCTTTATTCATCCACCTCTAATTTGGCAGTAAACTGGTATTTCCACTTTTGCATGACACACTATTGAAATTTTATTCGCTCTTGGCTTACCAACACTCAACTGTCAAATTACCATTTTTCAAGTGAGCTCGACTGCGTCGCTCGAGAAATTCCGACGCCGTGTTTCTGCTTGAAAGTTTCTTGCGCAATACACCTAATAGCGATCCACTTCGGTTTCCTTCAGTTCGGAGCTTTGTCATAGCAAATATCGCTAACTGAACGTTAAACGATACGTAAGAGTAAAAAAAAAGTGGAAAGAGTAGGATTTGTTAAAAGTATTTTGGAATGTTTTAAACAAATTATTATGAACATATTACTATTTTGCATGGACCATTTTCAATGTAATATATCAATTCGTATCAACGTCCAATTCTTTTTGCGATTAAAAAAATGTATAAAAAACGAATAATAGTTTTTTAAAATATATAAGGTACTTGACCCATGTAAGACCCAGTGCCTAATAAAGCCCACGTTTTAAATATCCAAAACTACAAAGTCAAACGAATTCAGCTCTCATCGTCAGGGCCATCGCACGTTGGCGTTTATTAAATTTCGACGTACAAAAACTTTCGAAAACCAAACGTGTTTTCAATATCACTTAGTGAATTTTCATTCTAATTATATGTAATGGTTTATCAGCACTGTACATGTTGTTATCAAAATTCGAATTAAAAATCGAAGATTATATATTAAAAAAATTTTTTTTGTACGAAGAATGAGGCCCAGAAAACCCTTTTTTCAAAAAAGCTTATAGTTAATAGTGAACATTGTTTTTAGAACCAAAATTATTATTAATACGTTGATTATTAAATAAATGATTGAATAAACACATTTTTGTTTTATTTCAACATTTTTTGTTGTACTTAAAAACAAATAAGGTGGGCCTTACATAAGTCTTAACTTAAAGCCACTCTGAGAATTAATATTTTGAAAATGGCTGCTTTTTTCTAGAATTACGTCACAGGAAACCCTTGACGAGTATTTTGATGACGAGCAATGCTCTCATGCAACTTTTCTATTCGGTGATTGTTTCACCGTAGCCACGAAAACTTTATTCAGTATACGCCAAGCGTTCCTCTTTTTTTCCAGTCGAAAAAAAAAACACTCGAAAGCCATGACGCGAGGGTAGAAAGTTGGGGTGTGGAAAACGCGGAGAGAAGAGACGAGGGAGTAGTTGTATACAATTTGACGAGACAGTAAGACGATGAAGGCGCTTGTACGAATGGCTGACCCGACGATGGACCACTCCACTCGTGCACAACTATTCCTATATGCTAACGTACTCTCCGCGCCAAGTACCCACTCCAGTCTCTGATCTCAGTTCATCCTCTGTCTCTCTTTTTCTCTCTCTTTCTTTACGTCTCTTCCAACGGATTTCTCGGTTCTTCCGTTTTCTCTTCTTTCGATTTTACGCTCGTTGAATTTTGTATTTTTCTTTCGACGGTAACTCGTCCAACCTCATCGTACTGAGTAACGCTGACTTTCCAGAGTTGTTTTTTCGTGACGTATACAGCGAAGAGAAAAAAAAAACACTCGTGATTTAAGAAAATAACAAAATTAAAGCTGGTCGACTTCTGATTTGATTCTTCTCTAAAGTTACCATATATGATGTACACCTAATAGTGTTTTTTTTTTTAGAATTTGTTTTTTCATAAGATTTTTTTTACTAGATATAGAATTTTCCGTAAAAAGGTTATTTGATTTTCAATAAAATGAGATCTTCTGTCCCAGCGCCATTTTGTATAATTTGCAATAAATTAGGAATCTTTGTGTAAACGAATCGGTCTATTCTGATTCGATTTATCAAAGCAAACCACAAACGCCATTCAACGAATAACGAAGTTTTCAATGTACACGAAACAGTCGACGAATCAACACGGTTTATTTGATTCGGATAAATGGTCCAGTAGATCGACCAGTAAAGTCTTTCCCAGGCTAGTATTACAGGTAGCCCATTTGTTTGGGTTTCCGTATACGTGCCGAGTAAACCTCGAATGCAGTCTTATCGACGAGTGAATCCGATGTGATCGTTTCTCCAAGCCGAACAACAGTTCGAAAGGGACTTCCACCAGCAATTTGGCGACTTGAACGAAAACCAACCTGAATGCACTACGTTTGATTGGCTGGTTGAAATTTCCGTTTCCGATGTCCGCATTCAACAAACCGGCGATGTACTGAATTGGCGAAACCATTTAGAAACGACTGTTTGGGTTTGGGTAGATTTCGACTAGCTCGAAACTTGACAATTTTATCCGACCTGCAAACGCAGGTTGATGAACTGGTAGGTTAGAAGACTAGATTTCGACGGTACGTTGAACCGTTTGATTGGCAATTTTTTTTTTGTTATTTTTTGAATGACTGGAGCAAAAGTTTACAGCTGAAAGTGGGAAGTGGAGCAAAGGAAATGATTGATCGAAATAGTCAAGGGCATCGTATGGACACAAGTGCATACGCGCAGCTGAACTCTGAAGGAATTTTCGTTGGAACATCGATGCTGACTGGCCGGATACGATGATGCGTGTTGATGGTGCACAAGTTCACGAAAGTGGAGCTGTAAGGCAAACTAGGATCGTACAACGTCGGGCAAGCCAGGATAATGCTGGTGGAGAAGCTTAAACGACTTTCCTTCTGGTCCTTCCCCTTGGGATACCAGAGATACATTCCCAGCTCGTAATCATAAAGGCGTATTGGGTAATCTTAAGGTCATTGGTAGCTGCGCCCTTCTGAGTTTCCAACCGTCATTGTGCATACATGGAGCAACCAAGAGAGAGAGAGAGAGACAAGCAAACGAATCGATTCCACGCTCTGAGGAAGTGGAGCTTCTGCGCGCCCTCTCATGGTTACCTTCCAGAATACTCGCGACCGTAAAAACTCTATCTCGCGAGCTTCGCCGAGCGTAAACTTCTGTAATCCATCTATAAAATCCAACGAGTTAGAGCAGGATCGAAAAGGGGAAGCTGGGCAGGTCTAGAGAGCTTCTAGGGCGTAAAGAGAGAGAAAAACGGCACATGGAGAGAACGCAACCCTGTGGGGGAAAAGGACTCACGGGAAAAGCAAAAAAAAAAAGAAGAAACGGAAAATAGAGTCAGGAGAAATCGTAGAAATGCGTTAGTTGAAGAACGATCTACGCTGGTTAATACAGTTTATCCTCGTTTATACGATCGATATTACCGAAGAGTACACACGTACTCACCTGCCCACTGTCTCTTCTTTCTACCTTTTTTTTTTTCGTTTTTCTTGGATTGTTAACAGAAGATTGGATAAGTTGGGATTATCGTATAACTACAGGGGAAAGAAGAGGCTAAAAAGCCGTTGTACCTAACCCTGGGGACAGTGGGCTCTTCATTCCAAACTAGGTGTGCACTTATCTCTTTCTCTTTTTTTTTCTCGGTCTCTCTCTCTCTTCTATTTGTAGGTATCCCAACCATCCTCCAACTCGAAGATCGTTCTTTTTTTTTTTCTCGTCCAATTTCAAAACTAGTTGGCTCCTTCAACGATTCTGCACTCCTACGAAACGATTCTCGCGTACATGTGGCCAATTCCGACGTGAGTCGACCCGGAGAGATATATTCGGATACTCCGGGGACATCTCGCAAATACATTTTCAGCTCCAATCCCTGATACCGTGCATCCCCACGTTTTGCCACCGGGGAGTTAAGGGGGAAGGATTTTCTTATCGAAAAAGCTCGCGGTAAAACGGATTACCATATATGACTGGGAAGAGCAAGCACTGGTCAGGCAAGTGTCGCTGGAATCGACGCAACACTTTTCTCACGCTTTTTCGTTGTCCGGACTTCGAGGAGGGACACAGGAACATCTATCGAATTTGCAAATCCGGGGTTGATGTATTCGTGACGAAAAATCGCGGCTGGACCAAAACGACTCTTTGAGATACTTCGGAGGGTTGGAACTTCTATCCCCGATGGACCGTCACCAATACTTTCCACGCCATTTTTTTTTCGTTTGAAGGTCGCTAACTTTTTTTTTACGGACAAAGTGTTGAAGCGTTCGGCCATGAAAACCGTTTTAGTGACCATGAATACTTGAGCAGCATTTCATCCAAGATTTTGTGTCTTCTTTTGGACAGCTTTTTATCTTATACTTCCGCGAAAACTCCATCAACTTTTCACAGAATGTGAGCTTTTTCCAAGAACGTTTTTGTAAACTAAAATCTTTTGGATGAAGATTTAACAGGTTGAAAATCCTCGCACGATTCCTTGGGAAGAATTTTTTTAATTAAAGAGAAACTGCCAATTCGTAAAATAGTAATTATTCCAGTCAAGATTTTACAGAATAGAAATTATTCGAGTCTAGATTTCGAATCGAGACTTTGTAAAATGTTGATCTTTACAGCCAAGATTTTGATAACGTGTTAATCTATCGAATCGAATGAATGCCATAAATGCTCCTCTTTAAATAATCAGAAACTACATTTTCGCGCAATGGATATCATTGAAGGCCAGCAGATATTCGATTTACTTCCAATGACATCAAAGCTTGGAATGGAGGTGAATCCTTGTCTTTCAGATCTAATAAAAATACTACTTGCCAATACCCTCCCAAATACCATCTACGTTCATTTTTCTCCACTCTGAGGCAACTAAAACAGATTGCCAACATCGAAAATGTGATTAAAAATAATTGGCCAATGTAGAGTATTGAAAATTGTCATACAGTTGTCTGAAACATGAAGCTATCGTGCCAGGGTAGGTTTATTTCCAGACTACCCTCATTGTGGGTAAATAGTTTTCGTATGTGTCCACTCATGTAGCATTGGAATTTTTTTCACCCACTGGAAGTGGAAAATCCACAAGTGAAGAAGGGAATGACATAACCCAAACAAACCCAAGCAAACCCATAACATAACCAAAAATGACATAACCCAAACAAAAGGCAACCGCTGCTAGCTAAAGGAAAGAAATCGAAGTGGGCTTTCTAATCGTCCAGTTCTATTATCAACAATCGATAAAAAAAAATTGAATAGAAGAAACGATTGTTTACTGGGGGTAGAAACAGCGGAAATTGATCGCGTTACATGGCCGATTGAGCAGCTTTGAGGATGTCGGTAGAGTTGGCTCGGGCGATGAGCTTCCGTTGCTTAGGCTTGTGCGAGGGGCAATCGAGTATCGATTCCTTATTCTCGGGTCTTTGACGACCTCGGATTCTCGTATCTCACCGGAACACTCGGGCTCTCTAAAAGCTCGCTAGGTTTGAAAGAGGCGCCTGCATCTAACTCCGGAATCTTACGGTAGCATTCGAAATCTCTCACCCTCGGGTGCCCCCTCGGCCTTGGGGTCGAAATAGGCTTTCGCGCGCAGGCACATTGCCGCAACGAGAACAAATTTACTCGGACTGGTATCGGCCCAATCGGGTTTTCCGAAACTGGTGGAAGGGTCCCGGACGTGGGTTTTGAGTTGCGACGATGATATCATTCGCACCTGTTATCCATATGATTAGGTCGATGAAAACGTGACAGAAGTGGGCCAATGAGAAAACTCACCGAGTTTCCAAAAATCGCAAATTCAAACGCGTGTAAATGGTAAGATATCCTGATGGGTTGTACATGATGATAGGCCAATAGAAGAATTGATAATCTAGAGGGATAATGATGGCATAATCATATATCATGATGATGATGATGAAATGATAATCGACCAATTTAAGAATTGATAATCTATTGATTCTTGTATTGGGCTTCTTGTATTGGATAATCTATCAATTGTATTGGCATTCTTGTATTGAATAATCTATCAATTGTATTGGCATTCTTGTACTGAATAATCTATCAATTGTATTGGCCTTCTCATATTGGATATTTTGTCAATTCTTGTATTGAGAAATCAATGTCTTGACAATGAGAATTGATATTCTATGAATTCTTGTATTGACCATAAGAATTGACAATATATCACGATAATGATGGCATAATAATCGATCATCTCAAGAATTCATAATTCATCAATCCTTGTGTTGGATCAAGATTTGATAATCTATCGCTTCTTGTCTCGGGCCACGAATTGACAATCTATCAATTCTTGTATTGTCCCAAGAATTGATAATCTATCATGATAACAATGGCATCATTTGGTAAATCCAAAAATTCATCATCTATTAATTCTCTAATCGGCTCTAAGAATTCGTAATCTGTCATGATAATGAGTCAATCCAAGAATTCTTATCAATTCTTAGTTCGAAAATCTATCACTTCTCGTTTGGGCCTATAATTTCGTGAAACTCTCTTGAATCTGTCGACGGGTTTTTCGCCATTTCCCTGTGCCCTCTTGCAAAAACGAAACAGCCCGATAAATCCTTTCGTGAACGGAAACTAACGTAACATTTGGTGTGAAATTAACAAAAAAAAAATTCTTTCCAAGCATGATTCTGAAAAGCTGAGAAAGGCATGAGAACGATTGGATTTTTTATTTATTTTAACATATATAGTAATCCAACTTTCCCTATCACGTTTCTTCGGACTTTATCATCGTTCGGGTCGTCGTGAAGCTCAGAATGGTATCCGCAAGTGCGTGTAACTAGTGAGATTGCTCCGCTCTGTACTAAGGTAGAAAGATTCCTCCCCAAGCTGTAGGGAATGATGCCCCGCGAGGCGATCGAGCTACGAGCTTGGAAAGTCCAACGAGAGTGCACTTAAATAAGCTCCTCATCTCCTCGGGACCTTCCTGAGTTTTCTTGTAGCCCGACCTACCAGCTTCTTCACGTAATTGCCCTTTCTTTATGTGCGTACGAGTAAGAACGTTAAAAAAGTTCATTTCCGGTTGTCGAAACGCAGAAGTGCTCGAAGCATACTCCAGCACTTTTACAGGTGTGCTTTCATCGTATGACATGTAATTCAGGTTAGATCGTTAGATATTCGTTCTAATTTAAGAGAAAGCTTCGTCCACCGATCGGAGTAATAGTTTTCCACGGATTTCTCAAAAGGCTCTTCGGAATTTTACCAAATTTGACTGGATAACGTCAAATTGATAAACGAACGGTCTTCTACCCAAATGTCTCAAATCGAAAGAAAAATTACAGATACTATTACCATGCAGTCGTCGTGATGGAAATCATGTAAAATAGAGAGTTTGAAGAAACCACAATTTTTTTTGTATATTTTTACGATTTCGAGAAAATATCGTCTGATATTTGTGACATTTGTGAAATTTCCTTCATCTCGAAGTTTTGTTGCCCGTGTGGCTCCATTTTAAGATATTAATCCACAAACTGCTGGACAAAAGTCGAAATTTAGGTTATCTAGGATTTTTAAGTTTAAATAGTATCGAACTTATTTAGCCTTACAAGTAACTCATTTAATAATAAATAATCAGTTAAAAAATATCATTTCCCAATTTGAACAATAATTTATGTAAAATTTGAAAATATTAGCATGTGCTTGACTGAAGTTTCGTTAGTGTGTTTATATCTGCTCCAATTGTCCATTAAAAAATATCTGAATTTTTAAATGTTTTTAATACTAATACTAATATAAATATTAATACACTAATATAATAAACTAATATAATAAAGTTCTAATAATTTTATTAATATTATTAATTATCCAAATATTCGAATTATTATGAAAAGCAAAATATCAAAAAATGCTTTTCCAAAATATTCGAAAATAGGAATACCTAATAGCAATAAGGAAAAGTACGACCTATCGAATTACCCAATACGACAACCGTGACCCCAAGGTTCAGTGATCGTTGTGGGAATCCTGATATAAAAGGGAAAGGATCTTATAAAAATTGTACCCGGAAGGGCTGACGGTCCTGACAATCGAGAGGGTCCCGAACGCGATAAGAAACTTCGAGGATATTTTCTCTAACGATTTACATTGGAATATTCAGAGGGGATATCTCGATATAAGCTGCAAAACGAAATATCTCAAACGAACACATAGATATACATCGTTTCACTTCCCAGCTCTTACTTTGCTCCTTAACATTATTCAAATTCCATTTTAGGTACAGCAGAATCAAGATTGTGAAAATCCCAATGCAAAACCCTTGCGAAAAACATTTTTTGATGCAGATTAGTTGTATTTCAAATACTGCTGAATGACTATTGAAATATCGACAAAAGTCATGAAAGAATAATAATACATTAATATTTTTAGAATTTTTCACTAAATAATGTATTAATTATAAACATAACCATGTAGTACATTTGCTCATGAAATATCAACGTCTGCAGGACAATAATTGCTGCTGAAACATGAACAAATATTTTCATAAAAAATACGACTGAAATACAAAAAGGTTTTCATATGAAATATTTTTTCTAAATGTTTTATATGAAAAGATAAAATACTTCTTAAATATTAGAAATATTCTCATAAAAATATTAAAAATGACTTTTAAATTTAATTTTCAATATTCAGAATTTTATTTAATGAAATTTTTATCAAATTATATGAAAATATTTCATCACCGAAGTTTAATATTAAGCAATTGGTTGGGTTAACTTTCCAATAAATAGAGCACGTCGTCGCATTAATCTGACAATTTATAAAATAACAATCTATTTATTTCAACGCTGAATTAACCATAAAAAATTGAAAAAACTCATCTATTTACTTTTTGAGTAATATATAATAACAAAATAACAATAAGATGATACGAGCCTATTAATTAATTTCAAAAATGAAATAATTTTTCTTCACTAAATTCAAAATTTTCTTCACTAAATTCAAAATTCTTCACTAAATTTCTTCACTAAATGCTTCACTAAATTGGTCAATCATAAACAATATTCTCTACGATTGTCATAAATGTCAAAACTGACTTTTCGATTTTCCAAAACTTGTTGGCTTCTAGTTTAATCCGCGATTTTTCCACAAACGATTTTTCCTCATTTTTCGGGAACCCAAACCTGAAAAAAAAGGTTGATTGCGGTTGATACAAAGTCTTTGAAGCGACGAGTCTTCAAAATCAACTGTCCAGCGGTATACACATAGAAATTCTCCAGCAAATGCAATTATTCCCCGTTGAGGCTGGGAAAACGTTCATCCGCGAAAGCGCCGGGTATGCATAATTTAGTGGCATAAATTAATACGTCCGTGGAAATCTCGGGACATCTCTACCCCAAACGCACCCTCCATCCCTCTTTCTCCCTCGGTTCCGGTCGTATATGTGTTCACCTCACGCCCCAAATTTCTCTTTCTCTCTTCCTCCCTTTACATATATATATATATATACTCATATACATATACAAGGACATATACATATTTCCTTTTCTCTCCAGCGTCAGCTCGCACAATTAGACGGAGATTAATTAAACCGAATTCAACATTTCGTCGCGTGGTAATGTAAGCTTGGTGGGGAGGGGGGGTTGGAAAGGAGACGAGGGATGAGCAAGGGAGGATAAAAGGGAGAAGCAGTCGAGCGATTGCCGCGAGAGCATTGCGCTCGAGGGAACCGCGTCACAAGAGCTGGAACTACGTACACCCTCGTGCAAAGGAAACCAAATCGAATTATCTGACGCATTAACGAGTCCTCGCCTTCAAATTCACTCGGTTGTGTAATTCCCGTGCCGATCTATCCTCCTTGATTTCGGCCCTTTTACCTTCCGCGCAAAATCCACCATTTCGACATTCCGCGAATAGTCAAATTTAGAGTGAAAAAGCAATTTTTTAAATAGCTTTGTAGTCTCCAATCCTCAAACCGTAAACGTGGGTCGTTTTCGCTAGGCACAAATATTTCATTTTGAAATTTCTCAAATGTATTATTATTTAATTATAATTAAGTTATTAGTTGAAATGTCATTTTATTTTATAATTATTTACTACATAAGAAACTGCTATTGAAAACAAAATTTTCCATCATTTTTATCTACGCTATATTTAAAAAAGAAAGATTTTTTCGCGAGTTCCTCAATATTTAATTTAAAAAAATATGTTAAAAATAAGACAAATAAAAAACAATGGTTTCCGTGAGAAAAGTATGTTCTAAAGATGAACCATGAATTTTTACAGATTTTTTCATGTATAATTGTGGAAAGGGCAGTGCTAAGACAAAAACGACCCAGGTTCACGGGGTTAAGGTGCCTCATATACCATTATGGGTAAAGGGTTAATCTTAATTTTTTTTTCGCTCTCTTTTATGAAGACTTTTTTGTAGATTTTTTTTTTTGAAACCTGAATAGCTAAAATGATTTCGCATGTTTTGTTTTCCATGACTTATCAGTGACACGAAGTAAAGAGGGAGGGAGTTGTCACGTCCAATCTGCAACCCTCGAATTTATGGTCCATACGAATGAGAAATCACGAATTCATCCCTCAAGCCTTCTCCGCATCGTTTTATTTCTTCCCTTCATCGTCCTCGTCATCCCTTGGGGTTTAGTTTTCTCGTACTCTATTCGAACTTTTTTTCGATTTCCCAACACAATACGAGAGATTCTCCGATGATCGACCAACGACGGCAAGGGACCAAAGAAAATTGATTTCTTCGATGGAATCCACAGTTCTGAGCATTCGTTGCACTTATACACGTGAAGGCTTCCCTTTTATTGCCTCCCCATTTTTTTTTGGCTCTTACGATTTCGTTCGTATACTAAAAAAAATATTTTTAAAAATATTCGCCAAATATTAAAAAATATATATTTGCCATACGTTCAACAAAATTTTCACAAAAATATTTGCCAAATATTAAAAAATATATTTGCCATATAATAAAAAAAATTACAAAAATGTTTGTCAAATATAACTTTTTTTCAGTATTCTAAAAAAACCACTAAAGGAATTTTTTTGCGACTAGCAATAAGATTTGGGATATCGAATTTTTAAGTTTATTCTTTCAATGTGCCCTCCTGCTTCCATCCCTCCTGCATTTGGGTTCAGCGAACAGTTCGACCCAACCTTTGGGTTCGACCCTACGTGTAGTGTATCGTTCTCCATGTCAAATGGGTTTGTAAGGGTGTTTGGGTTTGTTTGGATCTGTTTGCATTTTTTTCCAAACAAACCCAAACACCCTAATAAAGCCATTTGGGTCTGTTTGAGTTTTTTTCGTTCCGTTTAGGCTTTTTGTTTTTTTTCCACTCCATTTGAGTCTGTTTGGGTTTGCTTAAATTCGTTCTGTTGCTTTTTGTTTTTTTTTCGGATATATTTCGATTGTATTACGGTTTTTTTGGGTCTGTTTGGTTTCGTCTGGAGTTTTTCATTCCATTTAGGTTTATTTCGATGAATTAAAAGATTTTTGAGTATCTTTGGGTATGCTGGGATGTATTTAGGGTTTTTTGGTTCTGCGTGGGTTTGTTTGGGTCCGTTTGGATTTTTATAGATTTTTTTATGATTGTTTAGGTTTGTTTAGGCTTGTTTGGTTCCATGTAGGTTTATTTAATACAATGAAAGCCTGATAGCGTAAATAACGATACAAATTCGATATTTCAAAACCGATTGCTCGTCGTCGAAAATCCTTTTCCAGATTTTCTCAGAATATTAAAAAAAGGTCCGTGCAAAATGTCAGCTCGTTGAAAGGGGACTCAGTTTTAATAAATACAAATATTATTTTAGTTCCTGCGTATATAAAAGCAAAAAACTGGTATTTTTAAGAAACTCCTCGATATTGAAAAAATGTATAGTGTCAAACGACTCGAAAATCCGAGGAATCTGGTTTGAAAATTCAAGACACCCGGTATACTCGCGAATGTACAGTTCCCACCGGTTCACATGCTCGTAGCTCTCGGAGCTTCGTATCTGCGACAACTTCTTAATTAAACCATTATGCGTTATGGCTTGAAGGCTTTATTGCTGGGCCGACGAGAACTACGACGTCCCTTGAGTATACGAGACCGAGCAGGGCGTGTGTATGTACGTGCATGTGGAAGTTGCGCCGTTAGATACGAGCGAAAGAGGGCGAGATACTTGCTCATATAGTTCCCCAGTATAGGGGAATCCTCCAGCTGTCCTGTGAGCCAACGTATATGTAAGATAATTTGGTACACATCGACAAGTCCGGGATAATTGTTTCCCAAATGTTTCCTCGGTACGATCGAAAAAGAATTTCAAAAACGTTATTCGGACATCTTCCTAACAACAATACGCAACATCTGCTTAAAAAAATTCAATAAATAATATAAATAATATTAAGTAATTAAAAATACAATAAATAATATAAATAATATAAAATAATTAAAAATACAATAAATAATATAAAATAATTAAAAATACAATAATTAATGACTTGCCCAATACGATATTTCGATAAAAATACAAAGTGACATTTTATTCTTCTCGAAAAATATTTATTTATTCATCAATATCTATTTACTCGCCTTCGAAGTAATCCTCCTCTCCTCAGATCTAATAAATTCTAACAAACACCTCTAACCTTTGTATCCATCAAAAACAAACTAAACATGCAAAATTACATAACCTCAAAATATATTGGGGAGAACATCTGCACAAAAAAATGCACCGATAAACAACACCTTGCTCAATACGATATTTCGATAAAAATACAAAGTGACATTTTATTCTTCTCGAAAAATATTTCTTTATTCATCAATATCTATTTACCCCCTTAGAAAAAATCCTCCTCAGATCTAATAAACACCTCTAACCTTTGTATCCATCAAAAACAAACTAAACATGCAAAATTACATAACCTCAAAATATATTGGGAAGAACATCTGCACAAAAAAATACACTGATAAATAACACCTCACCCAATGCGATATTTCGATAAAAATACAAAGTGACATTTTATTCATCTCGAAAAATATTTACTCCTTCATCAACATCAATTTACTCCCCTTAAAAATAATCCTCCTCAGATCTAATAAATTCCAATAAACACCCCCAACCTTTGTAACCATGCAAAACAACCTAAACATATAAAATGACCTAACCTCAACATATATCGAGGACACGTCTACCATCATAAAACAACAATCAAAAACATCGACCACCCAACCGGCGAAATTACAAAAGTAACGTTACTTTTCAATCTAACCTCATATTTCGAACATCGTACAAAACGACTAAAAACCATAGCTTTTAACCGGTATTCCAAAAAACCCACCCATCCGAATAATTTATTCATCCAGTCTACCTAATATCGATGCCTACATGTACCCACGCGCACATATACGTATGTATCAGGTACATCTGTGTACTCGAGTGGCTTGCTACTCGGCTCGAGGAGAGAGGAGGGGGAGGGGGGGGTGGAATGGTCGGACGGGATAACGTTCCATCCTCTCTCATCTCATTCTCTCGTCGACTACGGCATGTAAATTCGCGATAATGGAGAAGAGTAGGACGTTTGCCTTCGTACCGGGTTTCATCCCCTTGCAACCCTCCCCTCTGTTTCTCTCTGCCCGGTCCCCACCACGTGACCCAAACCCCCATCGTTTCAACCCTACACTAACTCTTCGCTTTATGACTTAATAACTTGGGTTATCGAGAAATTCGCCCCTGACTTGCCACTCTCTATCTTCCTCTGTTGCTTCCCCCCCCCCCCTCCTGCGAGCGTTCTTCGACTCCGCCATTCCAACCAATCTTGGTACCAACGTCCAGGGATCTTCAAATTCAGACCTTCAAATCCCCCACCGTTGCTTCTATGATCCTCTCTCTCTTTCGTTCCTCCTACCCCTTAAAGAACTGGCAGCCACTTGACAAGCCTTATCATCACACTGACAAACGGGGGTTGACGAGGATTGGATTCTCGTCCGAGTTGCAGTCATCCCTCCTGGAGATTTTAACCCCAACACTTTTGTGTCAATCCCTACTGAGCCGGTGTTAAAGCTGTTCGAAAGTTCCAACCCTACAACTGTACCGAAGTCGAAAGCAATTATTGTTGCTATTGCTTGCGAGGGTTTGGGATTTTTTGGGTTCTTGGATGCTTGGAGCTTGAAATACGATTTTTTCTGTTTTTAATAAGTTAGTAGGATTGATTCCGGAAGTGGAATGTCGTTAATTTTTTGGATCTTTTTTTTTGGTGAGAGGAGAGAATGAAGCTAATTAGGATAATACAGATGGTTTTCGTAATGGTGATTCGTCGGGGTTGGGTAGGAAACACGAACTTCGATTAACCAGAAGACTCAAAATTCCGAAACTACAAATTTCCTAAAGGTTATGCCAGCAGAAGGACAAAATTTATTTGGATTTGTTTGGGTTCGTTAGTTTGATTTAAAATTGATTTTAAACAAACCCAAACAAAACTAAAAATGTACAAAATTTTGTAGTTTTCGGAATTTTCAAATTCGGGATTTTGAGCCTCATGGTCATTCGAAATTCAGGTTTCTTACCCTACCACCGTCGATTTAATCGATTTAATCTTCATTCGATTTTCAATTTTGAATGATCCTTTATTTGGTGAAATTGTTAAGTTGATCAATGGAGATTTGGTTTCGAACAGCTTTTCCCAAGAATACGATCGGGTTTTTTTTTTGATAAGCTGCGACCAGACGAAGCGGATCAATTTCTGATGCATAATTTGGTAAAATAGGCACATATTTACGTACATTCACTTTGGCCAGGGCGATCGTGTTTTTTTTTTAGCATACATTGTATTTTCACTGGCCTGAAGCTACGGTCGAGTATATTTTGAAATTCATATATTTTCGTACCTCTACTATCCGCGATACTGATTAGTTTCGTTGCCCCGAAGGGATGGATCCTCCACTGTTTTCTCGTCCAGCCGCTATGCTGTATTTCTGGTATACTTGGGTAGCCAGGGGTAGGCTTGTTCCGACGAGAAGCCAGCTCGATTTCACTGGCCATCATACTGGTTGTCGAAATGTTGTGTAACCTCGGCCCTGCGTATATCGTATTTCTCATTTACGTTTCCACATCGATGTGCATCAACGTTCGTATGTATGAGTATACTACATAAAGTTTGTTTGAAAAATCAGCTACATTTTCAAATTTCGCAGACTACGTACATTTGATTTTCGATTTGTTTCGTTTGTTACGTCACAAAAATATACATCGGTCATACCAGCAAAAGTACAAAGTTTGTTTGGGTTTGTTCGGATTCGTTAGTTTGATTAAAAACCCTTGATTTTAAACAAACCCAAACAAACCCAAAAATTAGAGTATACACGAAGTTTCTTTGAAAAATAAGTTGCATTTTCAAATTTTGCAGACTACGTACATTTGATTTTCGATTTGTTTCGTTTGTTACGTTACAACAGTGAACATCGGCCATACCAGCAAAAGCACGAAATTTCTTTGGGTTTGTTTGGATTCGTTAGTTTGATTAAAAACCCTTGATTTTAAACAAACCCAAACAAACCGAAAAATTTACAAAATTCGTCATTTCGGAATATTCAAATGCAGGATTTTAAGCCTTCTGGTAATTCGAAGTTTGGGTTTCCTACACTACCCACAAAAATCCCAAAGTATGATTTAATGGGTGCTTTGTGACACCCATCAAAGAAGACTCCAATCGAAGTACCATTTCATTGGAGTCCTAATTATTGATTGAAATTGGCGCGAGAATTTATCGAATTTTTATGCCCTCATACGGAATTGAAGAACGCGAATAAAGGTATAGGGGTCGAGAAGAGTTGGGGATATAATACCGATATCACTGGATGGCTGCTGTATGACCATAAGTCATTGGCTTGGATTTAGGACCGGCTCTTCTCTGCGTGTTCCAATGTATTTTGCACCGTGTGCTGGTACCGGGGCAGGTGGTTCTCCACGTTTACAAATATTCACATAGCCCTGCCTATATATGTATACGTATTATATGTATATACAATTGGGTCGCCGTTTGCCTGAAATTCCATTATCGGCTAACGGCGATAAATATTATAAATTGGTAGGCACCCCGTTATATTCCGGGGCGTTTCGACTCCCAATACTTCGCCATTTACTACACGGACGTGCAATTGCATACGTGGTATTTCTGATGGTCGAGTTTGGGTGTGCGTTGTCAAACACATTTTCACGTAGGTACATCACGATTGGACCAACCGAAAAGGCACCAGCATCGAAAACGACCATCCTTTCCCCTATTCAACTGTGTTAACTTAAGGCCTTTTGGTAGTCAGTAAAAAACGCACACTTTTATGCGTACACATCTACAATTTCATATCTGCGGTTGTACAAAGAGAGAGAGAAGCCTGACTACCCCAGAAATCCCAATAGCCACCCACACGGTTTTCCTTCTACCCTTTTTTCCATTTCCCAAACGGAACGAGTCTCGCCTCTTTTTTGTTTTTTAGGTCTGTTGTTTTCGTTGTGTTCGCCAGTTTTTTTTTTTTTTTAGTCTTTGTCCCGCTCTACGTTTCTCTTTGGCTCTACCTCCCTCTAAGTCCTGAACGATAAATCTACCCGGTGATAGTTTAAGCGTTCCTTTAACGGCGCAAGGGGTTTTAATCCCCGACCCATCCTATATCTTCTTTTCTACCGTACACTCCCCTACTGGAGACCGATTATCGGCCCGCGATATAAAAATCCTTGAGCTAACATTTTTCCATCCTTTTCTCTTCTCCCACCCCTTCGGAGGTTCTAGCTCTCTTTGTGTTTATCTTACTCCTTTTTACCATATATATATCTGCGTTGTTCTTCTGCTACTGCTAGTCTCGGTCATTTGTTTCTTTATTATTTATTTATCGATTATACAATACGAGGTTTTTCCTGTTTTATCGATCTGATAATGATTTTTTCGAAAAATCACGTGTTTGAGGTTTGTTCAAAAAATAAGGTGACTTTTCATTTTTCTAGAAAAATGTTTATTTATTCATTAATGTCTACTTTGTCTCATTCGGAGAAATTCCTCTCAAATTATCTTGCCTTTATCGATTTGATAAGGATTTTTCGAAAAATCACGTGTTTGAGGTTTGTTCAAAAAATAAGGTGACTTTTTATTTTTCCAGAAAAATATTTATTTATTCATCAATGTCTATTTTGTCTCATTCGTAGTAACCCCTCTCAGATTTAATATACTCGTGCCAGCACTTTTTCGAATCCTCGAAGCCCTTTTCGAATTTTTTTAAAAATAATCTCGTACGTCAAAAAAAGTTGTATAGAAAATTACATGACGAATGAATTCAAAGCGTTCAAATTTTGACCATTAGCCTCTTTACCTTCAATTTCCATTTCCTATAGCATATACATTGGATCCACTTCTTCAAATTGAATTCTCTCAAACAACGAACGATAATCGTGCAAAAAAAATTTTTCGAGACTGAAAAGAAGTTTTTTTTTGCGACTGTGTGTGTTTTAACGTTGATGCGAGAGCTGCTGGTATGAAGTGCACTTGACGTTTGTATAGCGATGGAAGCCGAGAGCGAGCGCGGTGTAACGGAAATTACGTGATTGCTCGGTGGTTGCGAGACACCTGGAACGATTTTTCACTAGGCTTACTTCTGCCCCAGTCTTTCTCAGACTTAACTCCTCTCAGCTTTTCCCTCTTCAGTCGAGGAAAGAAATGATGGAGCGAAATGAAAAGACACCAAGACAGGCGCAAATTTATTTCTTCGTGAATGAGTTTATACCGAGAGAGACGTTGGAAACGTCTGGAATTCAATTCTAGGTCCAGAACATTGCTAATTAATCATCGACTCACGAAATGTTTCCACGAGAGAAATGGTTTCTTCGAATCAATAGAAATATTCCTTGAGACTGAGCTCTTTCTTCACTCGTGCTTGATATTCGATGAAACAGGCTTTTTGATATACCGTTTCAACTGTGCAGCTAAAATTAGAGTTTCGTGCCATGTTTGTTTCGAAAAAAAAATTTCTCAGATTTATTCCACAATTTTGTTGAGACTGTTCTTGAAGCCACTCAACCCAATTCTAAAGAAAGTTCTCGAATTTCAAAATAGCGGATGTAAATTTGGAAAACACACAGGCACGTTTCCCGAGGGTTTCAAGTGTACTACGAAGCCACCAGTTTGAAGTAAATCAAAGACATTGATATCGGAGAAAAAAACTGAAATTAAAAAACACCAAATAGCAATTTTGTCCTTCGTAAAAATCATCACAGCTCCATAAATTTATTAAAAATTTGCGATATACTTATTGGGGTATGGTGAATCGATATTAAGACCATAAGCTTCGAAACTCTCCACCAAAAGGATATTTTGGGTGTAGTAAAAAGAAATCCATGATTTTTCAAATAAATGGCTTTAGTTATCTGAAGCTTTCCTATTACTGAAAATTTATTAATAGAACTTAATATCTTTAAACTTAATTAAACTTCAATAATGGATTTCTTTTAACTAGCCCTAATATTTTATGAAATTTCCAGGTCGTGCAAGCTCCTTCAAAAGATAATTGATTTTATCACGAAAGTGCACTACACCCTTGATATAAACATATACTATCTCTATCAATTGGTTTTCTTCATTCACCCAGAAGCCAAAAGTTGATTTCAAAAAGGCTCGATTTTTTTCGTGGAAAATGGAATCGAAAGAAAATGAAAATGACCGCGTACAATCTAGAAGATTTAACGAGCATCGGTCACCAACGCAAAACATTTTCGAGTATCGCAATACCGAGAAAAAGACACAGATCGCAATTCTCGTTGAAACGATCGCCATCGTCTCCTTTTGTTCTCTCTTGGCAGGCAAGTGGTGCAGCTTGACTGCGTCGTTTCGTTACTCGACTTGTGCGTCGTCTGGTGAAACGACAACCGCATGGGTCCACCGGTTTACTCTTAGCAGCCAAAAAAAGAGAGAGGCGTCATCATCACGAGAGAAAAAGAGAGTAAAGGGAGGCCGTGTGGAGGCCCAGGGGGAAAGACGAGGAGGGCGAGATTGTTGAGCCAATTTTCTCTGGACTTGCTCGGGTGACCGTAAAATTTATGCTGGCATTTTCCGAGCTTTATGCTCGCATCCGTACACGAATATATTTGGAATACCCTCAGCCTCTGTTGGACGGACACCCGGACACGTGTACGTGTATAACCCTGTGCGCAGGTTCATCTTCCCTCTTGTAAAATACACATCCGATGTTGCTCGTGGACGTGTCTGTATATAGATACTCCTGCGGAGTTTGCACACTCTGTGTACACTGTTATAACATCAACTTCGTGTACACAGGGAGGGGGGGGGAGCCCGAGGGTTGGAGCTCACCCTAGAGAGACGAAGGTGAAAAGTGTCGGCGAACAATTTGAATTTTATGAGCCTACCTTTTCTTTTTTCACTTTTAGTTTTCTCGTTGATCGAGCCTAATTAGCAGTTTGAATTAATCAATTAGGAAATACACTTATCGTTTGGATTTCATTGAGAATGTATTTTCGATTTTCTGGAGAAAATAAAATATATATATGTATATGATTGGATGAAAAATATCGTAATGAAAATGTCGTATTTTTGGTATCGAGTAGCATAGTCTGTTTCCCTGAAGCGTGTACGGTGGAACTCTAAAATAATCGGGCACGGAAGATTAGAAAAAAAGATATGGGTACTGCATGATATAAACCGTGATGCTTTGCTATTGTAATCAGTCGACGATCTGTCTTTGCTGTCGATAATCCTCCTGGTATCTCGAAAGAACACTTTCCAATCGTTCCCTGGGATT
Organism: Ophioninae sp. B BG-2022a; assembly: GCA_030522765.1. Classification (NCBI taxonomy): domain Eukaryota; kingdom Metazoa; phylum Arthropoda; class Insecta; order Hymenoptera; family Ichneumonidae; species Ophioninae sp. B BG-2022a. The sequence continues at coordinate 33,151 of JAPYZJ010001088.1, read as the reverse complement.
ATCTGGAAACAGCCCAATGGGTGTTTTATGCTGGAATTTCTATTGGAGTGGTAGATCAGGTGTCATTCATGGGAGAACGTACCTCAAAAGAAACTTCGTCCAAAAAAACTTGGCTTACAACCGCAATCCAAACTTTCACTTCCCTAAATCAAATTCCTGTTTGATTCAAATTTTTATAACTATTAAATTATTTGGTGAAATATTCTGAAATAATTCACGTAAGATTATGGTATCAAGAACTATCGTACTTTAAATTTTCAAAATTTTTGGACTTTCTTAAATGCATCTAATAATATTAAGTAAAAAAAAAAAGATTACTTTCCGGCAACGCAATTTTCGAAGGAATCGGTAAAATTGGCCGATCATTTTGTATGACAATTCGACGTTCAACGCTGAGTCTCGAAAGAGCGGATGAGATAAGTGGAAAAACACACATTTACGAGTGAAATTGTCCGCTCGAGTGTACGGAAAGGATTTAACGATAATACACCGCATAATTAGATTGCCCGACTAATGAGCGTGTTCGGTTGGATAGGACGAACGCCGATGTAGCTCGAAGATTATAAGAGAGTAGAAGAAGAGAGGGAAAGAGAAAGACAGTGAGACAGAAGGTAAAAAGGGTCCAAACTACAGGCGTTATCACACTCGAGCAGGCAATTACCGCTGCTCGAAATTAGCTTTTTTCAACTGGAAATATATATCATTATACATCTCCCCAGTTTTTTGGATTTTTCAAAGAAGCTTTTTGGTGCATTCGTTAGAGTTATTTCCATGTTTGCGAATACGTGTTAATTTTTGTATAACTTTTTTAAAATGTTACAAATGTCGGACGATATTTTCTCAAAATCGTAAATAAATACCTAAAAATTATTGTTTCCCACGGATTTCCAAAAATATGGGATGAAATCGTATGATTCAGGTACCAAAATGTGCGTTTTGAGTCATGGCATTAGCCAAACTCTCTATTTTACAAGATTTCCATCACTGCGCTTGCATGGTAATAGAATTTGTAATTTTATTTTCGATTTGAGAAATTTGGGGTGAAAACAGCCATTTGTCAATCAATTTGACATTATCCAGTCAAATTTGGTGAAATTCCGAAGAGCTGAGTAGGGAATCCGTGGAAAACTATTCCCCTGATCGGCAGTCGTGGGGGGAGGCTGTGCAACGTCCTATTAATTAGTAGAGATGATTGGATGACTTCTTATTAGTAAAGCATCGCAGTTTATGCCATAGCATATTTACACATATTTTTTTCGATGTTTTCCTTCGAATAGATTATGAGCTCCACCGTACACGGTCTTATCAAACAGACTGCGAATACTGCAGGTTCAGGTTTTTCTCTTCCCTTTCCTTTTCAGTCCACGATTCAGGTTTTTTCTCGCTCCGTCTATTTCCACTCGGCCGTTTCATTGTTTTCGTTCTCGTTGCTCTGCACTTGCGGCGGCTGTTGCATAATTTACATAGGAAGATACCGCTTTTTACCAACGTAATGCAATTTTTTTCTCGACCATCACGAATATAATGTTTTTCTTTTTTTTTTTCGTCGTAAAATATTCTCGCTTCGTCTTTCGTTGCGTGCAATATCTTTTTGTTGTTCACTTGTACCATATTCATTTCATTCCGCTTTCACGAAGTGCCGAAATAATTTTTGAAAAAAAGACGACCTAAAGAACCGGCAAATTTTCAAAGTGGATTTATAATTTGTTGTAAATATCTAAAGGAGTTTTTAACAATGACATTTTCATCATTGGAATCGTTGGAGTGCTTCTTAATTTTTTTGAAGGTTGTACATTTCGGAATACGAAAATTTGAAAAATCTTATGAAATCGTTACCGAAATGGGAAAAATATAGTTTTTTTTATCAAATTGGAATTGAAATTGAAAAACATGATCTTTTTTTTCAAATTAAAATGGAAATTGAAAAAAATCGTTTTTTCAAATGGAAATGGTAATTGAAAAAATTCGTTTTTCACATGGAAATGGAAATTGAAAAAAATCGTTTTTTCAAATGGAAATGAAAATTGAAAAAAATCGTTTTTTCAAATTGAAATGGAAATTGAAAAAAATCGTTTCTTTTTAATTTTTTTCGTCGAAGCCCACGTAAGAAATTTAAACTAAAAATAATAAATTTGTAAATTTTCTCCTTTTCGACTCCAGATTTATTTCGTTGATCTTTTTTTTCAAAAGAAATTCCATCGTCTCGTTTTTCTAGTGGCACACATTTCGTGAGAGTATCTCCAGCTGCTGCAGCTGCGAATTTTCCTGAGCTTCACCCAGACTCCGTATTATTTTTCGATCCAGCTGTTTTTTCATTTCTAATGTTATGCTCTATTTCGTTTTTTTTTGCTCGGCGTTTTTTCATCCAAAAAGCGACCGTTGGCCGAACGTGAGCTCGATGGGATACCACGTTGAGAGAACAGATCGAGCAAGGAAAAAAGCAAAGTGATCAGGAACGATCAATCTTCGAAACGTTCGCTCCTCACGGGCTATCCCTCTCAAGCGTCACTTGAAACCAGCCAAGGCGAGACAAAACTAGCGCGTATATCGCTGGACCAATGACCCTGATGTTGGAATGATCGAAACCTCGATAATTATCCCTCCTCGGGAATTTATCGCGTCGAATTAAATCCACAAAAATCGATTAGAATTCTATCGATTGGAGTATGAATTTTTGTTACGTTAACCGACGAGAATTTAATTTAAAAAAAAATCAAAACTAATTTGAACAAATAAAAAAAAACCTAAATTCGAATTTAGTATAAAAAACAAAAAATATTGAATCAACAAAATGGCCGGACTAAAAATAAATAAAACAAAAATTGATAAAAATGAATACAATTAAAATTAATAAGAATTAATGAAATTAAGGTAAATTATAACGAAAAAAATGAAAGCTCATGAAATTGAATGACTAAAAATGGATAAAATAAAAATTGATAAAAATAAGAAAATTAAAATGAATTAAAAATAAATACAATGAAAATGAATAAAAATTAATAAAATGGAGAAAAATTGTAATGAAGAAAATGAAAGTTAATACAAATGAATAAAACATTCTAAAATTCCTCTAGAAGACTTAAAAATGACAGTAACGATTTTAACGAACCCAAATTTCCGGCAGCGTACAAAATACGTTGCCAATAACGAATCGGCGATTTTTATGATTCCAGGAAGCAGCGAGGAGTCGAGAACGGGATCCGGGGATCCGGGCAAGCTGGGTGTTAAAAAACCAAGACCTAAAGCATCCTCGCCAAATCGGCAAGGCTCGCAGCGCTGTCAGGTGAAAAAGAAATTATTACACAAAGACACCAAGATAATTAAGTTTCTGCAACTACGCAAAAAAAGGGGATCAGTTTAAAAAAAAAATGAAAATCATTTCGAAAGTATGAGTAAAAATGAAAAATCTTATATTCATTCATTTCGTCTTTTTTGCACCAAGAAATGATTATCGGATTTTATTTCTAGATTGAAGGTCAATTGAAGGTCAAACCCTCATAGTTTGTTCGAATGCCGGTATTTTATTTGGACGATTGGACCCGCTATCAATTGCGATAATGGTACACCCCCCAGTATTTTGAATAACCATGTTCAAGGTCATTTGAAGGTCAAACGAACAGTTTGTACGGTTGAGTTCGTTCGGATGCCTGCTACAACACCCCAAGGGAAAAAATCCATTCCTTTTAAGGAACAATTGTTGGTATCTTTGAAAAATTGTCAAAAAAATTTTTCAAAAAAGTATATTACGAGAACTATTCGCGTCGTTTCGCGACCATTCAAATTCCAATGTATACGAAAATTTCGTACTTTAAAATCTAACCATATCTTCGAGTGTTCTACGTTTCGCGACTCACCCCGTTCGCGCGTGATAAATTGTTTTCCAACTGGAAAAAAAAGGACACTAGACGTTTCGAAAAAAAATGTATTTCGTATGAAAGGTTTCATGTATATACAAATGAGCGTACACACGACATAAATAATACAGGAAAGGGAATGGGTAGGGAAAGGTTAAAACCGCGGTGGTTCTTCAGAAGAGGGGGGGGGGCGAACGTGCTGTGGTTTTAATACGGGAAGGTAGACACAATGAACGAGGAAAGGTAACGGGTACCAAAAACGGGCGAGCGGGTCCGTGAAAATTCGATCTCTCGTAGCGAAAAGCAGCAGAACGACAATGGGATGAAACGGCAAAATATCTCTTTTCTGTTCCGGCTGGGTTACATCTACCACGGTAGGATAATTTACCCTCGTTTTGTATGCTTCCTGTCCCCCACACTTTCATTTAACTCACGCTTCCACGAAACCGGAATTCCAACTGACGCTAACGAGAATGACCCACTTTTAGCACGGCGTACAAATGCAACCTGTACATAAACGTACTCTCGTGCATTAATACAGGTACATGAATCCAAGCACGAGTGTACACGACGTTTGGATTTACGGAATGACTGGCAGTGATTGGCCGGTAAAAAAAAAAAAAGGTTTAGCCGTCTATCAAATTGGAAAATAAAACGCGAGGGAAATCCGAGTATCAATTTGCGTTAAGACTGAATTACGTGATAACGCGGTGTACGAGGGATTCCGAGTGTCAGGGTCGTATAGTGCGAAAGGTTTTTTTTAATGCTTTCTTGGGGATTTTTTTTTTCAATAAACTATTAAGACAAAATAATTTATAAACTGGAGATGATTTTTGTCAACGTTTGAACAAACTTTGTGAATTTTTTTAAGTCGATATATTAAATATCATCGGAGATACACCGCAAAATAGGAAGACATGTAAAAAAAAGAGGTGCACCACCGCTGCCATGATTCCGGCCTCTCTGCTTATCTGAAACAAAAAAACAAAACGCCCTTTTGATTGTGGGTCTTGAGACTCCACATGGAACTAAAATGAAGTCAGAATTCGCAAAAATAATATTTTTTGCGCTTTGGAAAAAAAATTCCATTTTTTGCAGTTTTTTTGTGGTCTATTTAGCTTATAAACTGAAAACTAACCAAGAAATCTTAATTATTTTAGATCAACTGGTAGTTATATATGTACTAAAGATGCTGTATAAATTTAGGCAAAATCAATTGACTAGTTCTTAAAATATCATGGCAGCCGTTTGAAAAAGTCGTAAAGAATTCGCTTTTAATGGCCAAAAGGATTGTTTTCTAATACCATTTTTTCTGATGAGAAGATTTGACCGATCGAGACTCCGAGTTTCTGGAATTTCGAACACAGTCTTATCAACATTAAACGTTTTTTAAAAATGAAATTTAGTTGGTAAATAATGAAGATATCATTTCAAAAACTAGTCTGATCAGATCCTGATTTTTTCACTGATTAACTGGTACAACATATAATATAATAATAAAACTATCGTAACGAATTGTTTTTGTTGGTTCAATGAAAAGTGCACAGCAGTCCTTGAATTTTGCATACCTTGATGGCCTTCCAACCAAGTTCCTACCATTTGCCCAACCGCGTTCAAGCCAGAAGCTCCCCCAAGTATTGAAAAGTAGTGAGGGAGAATTTGACTTCACAATTTCTGACAATTTTTGTCAGAGCCGATCACAGGAAAATCCTCCATTGGTCCAATTGTAAAATTGGGCAAAACCCCTCCAACGTTCATAAAACTCGTGTGTATCGTGCTCCGAATACGACACAGTACATTGAGGACCCAACATTTGCGAATATAATGGGATGTGAGGGTACAGAGCAGCAGAGTAAAAAAAAAATATGTATATATATATATATGTGTCTATCTATAGAAACAGGCCGGAAACGCACTAGCCATTGCTGGACCTATATAGAGTGAGCTTTTCCGGCACGAATTTTCCCAACCGAGACGAGCGCGAGACCGGCTTTTATCGACTTCCCATCTCTCTCCTTTTCTCTCCGTTCGGACGCTGTGTACACGAGCACAGAGTATGCCCAGTCGCAATTAACGATCCCCCGATAAAATAGGATTTATATCCACCACGGGGGTCCATGGGTGCTTGGTTTGTGGACCACGAGTGAGAAAGACCGAATCTGGGTGTACGTGTATCAACGTGGATTTGTTTGTTTGGGTTTGTACGTACGGATAGCTAGAAATATACGTGCACGTATATAAAAAAAAAAAATTCAACAGCCCTTCGTTTTCTGTATACAAAGTTCTTGGTATACATCATACGTCCTATTTTCCTGGCTTTGTACGTTGAACCAACCCCATCTCCCACCATACTACTCGTTCTCTAACATGGGATGCAATTACGTCACATCCTCGTGACCATTTAATCCCATAAAATGACTCTCGTTGAAGTTTCACTTCGAAATTATAACGACGCATTATTACACTTTGTCATACGGGCTAGGAGAACCCATCTTCTGTCAAGGGTGGATCATGTGGATGACTAAATTTTCGAGAGCGATAAAGAGCTCGAAAGCACTTCAGCTTTAGCCCCAATTTCGACTTCCGGTTGACACGTTTAATATCCAAGCAACATTTATCCACCTGAGCCATCGACCACCCCCAATTCTGCTTCAATACACTCAATGGAATGAGAATCCGGGCTTTTTGATATCATTGCTAAACGTATGACTATTCTGATGATGATGATGATGATGGAACTTTGTTGATGATCCTGGGTCTGACGTGACATTCACTTCCTCCAATATTTAGTTCTGGTTTCGACTCTTTGCATATCTAAATTTTGAAGCTTTGTTAAATTTTAATTAATGAGCTATTTAATTGGTTACTAAATTCAATTAGTTAAATAGTCGAGTATATCCAGTAATACCTTTAAAAAAGATCAACAATGGTGCCAAATTCAATAGAATAGTTATACAAATTTATACAATCAGAATAGCAACTAACTGTATAAAACTAAAAAATGTGAAAGAGAAAGAATTTAAAAAAAACCCAAATCTCAAATTTTCGAAGCTGTAAAAAAGAAAAAAATGTTAACTTTTTTTAAATGATGAAAAATAATGTTAAGAACAAAAACATCCTTCAAGACTAAATAAAATATTATATAAATGCGCCAATTTTCAATTCGTTCCATTAATCAGATGTCGAGAAATCGTGTGCACCTTTTTGAAAAGTATAATTTTGATAAAATCGAATTCGAAATTTGTCTAGTAATTGTTTCGTTGTTTTCATGAGTTCGCCTTCAATGTGTGGTACCTGTACTACATTTTGGACGTGGTCCTTCAATTTAAATTGCCTAATGGGACGTATGATTTTTATAACACACAAATTGATCGAAAGAAGTTTGCAATTGATCCATCAATACTTGCCCAAGCTGGGGAAAGTGAAGATCGTCGTAAATACCTGTAAAAGGGAAAACGTGATTTTCCTCGAGGAACGATGGTTTTCCGTTTGACGCTTGGTCGCCTCGCATCTACCGCAGCTTTCTCTTGACTCGCTATATGGGCTTGGTACGTTGTCCTGGCATTTGTCTCACGCTCAAGTGCTCGCTAAGATCGCCGGGACGTTCAATCCTGTATGGCTTCGTTCTTGACTAGCCAAGTGAATACGTCAAGGGGTTTCAGCCTCCGCGTCATCAACTTTGACTTTTCGGACTTTGAGGTGTCAAAGCTCCGAGATCCTTCCAGCAAGCCGTGAAGGATCATACGGTAGCGTCCTGGGGTCCTGGACATTAATGAGGGAGCATACCTTTTTCTTCTCGTCCGTTTTCTCGAAGTTTTCCATTGATTTCCTAAACGGCTCTTCAGACTTTTACCAAATTTGAGTGGATAATGTCAAATTGATAAACGAACAGCTGTCTTCTCCTAAAATTTCTCAAATCGAAAAAAAAACATCCAGATTCTATTACCATGCGAGCCCCGTGATGAAAATGATGTAAAATAGAGTTTGGCTAATGCCACGACTTGAAGCGGAAAAGAACCGAACCGAGCCTACGAAGAAGGTTATGAACCATTTTCCCCACGAAAATAAAATGAATCAATAAATCTGAAGGAAAGCTGCGTCTCCAAATCTGGCAAATGTCGATGTTGCTTCCCTCAGCCAATCGGAGTCAAAGGACAGGTTTTTCTAAAGAAAAAAGTCACTCTTGTAACCAGTTGAGTATAATGGATTGGCAAGCCTTTGTAATAGGTTGCGTGCCCATAAATACGTGTTTTCTCAAAGCCAAGTGCGCAGAGTTGATAACATCAATCAAGTAGGTATAGCCTAGGGCGAGATGCACGGGCATCGCTACAGCCCGTTGGTCCTTGGTACGTTCCACCTGAAGTGCTTTACTTGGTTGCCTGAAAAGCCTCTCCTAACGAAGCACCGATGTTACCGCCAACGGATTACGTATTCAAGAAGGGTAGGTGTACATTGGCATCAGCCGGTGGGTTATCGAGACGAGGGTGAGGGTTCCACCAGCCGAGAAAGGCTAGGAACACGAATGCCACGTGACAAGGCTGTTTCACTTGTTGGCAGTAGATCCAGACATTGGCATCAACGCTACCAAGGAATCGGCTTTACGAGTTGTACCGAGTTGCTTCGTGGCCCAACCGCAGTATTGGCTAATTCCGTTTATCGATGATATCGCCTAGAGGGCCGATCACTGTGGCCCATTCGTCGCTCTAGAACGCACAAGGTTACGGAAAGGGACGGTCCGGAAGGTTGCCAATACCTAGCGGAGAACTTGCCGGCATCCCAAGCCGGAAGGAGCCTGATAGTAATGATGTTTGTTTAGCTCTGAGAAGCGTGTACGTGTACACGTACGTACATACAAGATGGCTACGTTTGTGTATCACGATGCAAGTCGTAGAACACACTCGGCATACGGAAAACCGTATAACCAATTGCACCTCGAGCTTTCCAAGGATAACATCATCGAAGAGACATCAATGAGAGGACTTTGGTCCGTACACAAAGGTACACGTGGAGGATGACGAAGATGCGAATAGTTCAGGCATCCTCGTCCTTTCTCCATCTCCTATTCTCTTCGTCATTGAGTTTGCACAAGATATCCTTCCATTACTGCGCGAACATCTTTACTCCTCTTAGCGATCCTATTCATTTTACCCTAGTTCTATCTCTGTTACTCCATTCGGGCTCTCTCGTTCCCTTCTCACCAACAGTCCTCCTGTTAAACCAGAAACGCAGTTCTCACCTATACACACATACCGGAAACGAGGATAAACTTCCCTCGCATAAATTGAAAACCGTGGATGCATCAAGGACCTCGACACATCAGCGTAGCCAGGGCCTTCAATACTCCTGAAGGATCCTCAAGAGTTAAGCTACGCAGATTAAATTTTCCGCCTGGGGGAAGGAAGCACCGCGTTTTTGTGTATGCACACAGACTCCCACGAAACTTATACATATCCTTCGTCAGGACTCCCCTGACAGACTTCATCTCTCTGCGTGTACTACTTTTCCTACATTTTGATCTGTATATAAATGTCTAGATGTACATGTGTCTATACGTTTTTTTCCTCGGGACGAGAACCTCTTTCCATCTTGTTCCAAGTTCTCTCAATGAAGTACATCTCTATAAGCGGAAAACGACGGGAAAGAGAAGAAGCTAACAGAGGGATCGAAAGATCTCTCCGGTTGCCTCAATCTTGAAAATAGAGCCTTCTTACTCCTCGTCTCTTTTCCTTCCTTGTGCTCAAGGATGAAAGACTATACTAGACGAACATGCAGACTCGAAGAAGAGATCGCAGGATTCACTTTTCACTCGTTCCTGTATACCAAAGAGGGATCCCCTCTTCTTTAGATCCTAACTCCAACTTCGCTCTATCTTTCTCTCTTTTTCTCTCTTTCCATCTCAAACTCCATTCTCCAGGTCGTTCCGTGCAACACGAAATTTCTCTTAGTCCCCGAGCAAAGCTCGCACGCAGAATCCGCGTGTGCTCGTCCTTATCTCCAACGTCTTTTACCTCGTACAAGCATTTTCAATGTAATACCCGGAGGTTGCTGCACCACCTTCAGCAATTCCAACAGTGGAATGACGAAGCTTCCGCTACCTTGAGAAACGCATCCAACCTAGGATTCTTTGAGAGTTCAATCTTTTCCTTTCCCTGCTTGTTACCGCGACACTGATCGTCTACTTTGCTCGTCGAAAAAGTCACCCCAGTCAGTTACATCGGATAGCTATCGGGATTCGCTGAACCCAATGCAAATTGCTTTAGCCCAAGTTTCACAGACCCCATTCCATTACCTTGAACGACAGTTTTTTTTAACTACCCCAAACGATTCTAACCTCCAAAAACGAAAAGTCAAAAAAGAATTTCCCTGAAAATCAGTAAGTCCATGAGTTTGATGACGTCACGATGATATAAAAAAACAATTTTACAACCCCCCATCTCTGGTACCTCACCGAGTTTGTCAAGCGTGTTCACGTGACCAGCGAATAATTTTCCTACACCTGATTTGACGCCAACCACGAAGTTACGTCGAACGTCACTGAAACGTTCGGATTTATTTTTCTCGAAAAGTTTGAACTATGGAACAAATTATGTCACGCTGGAATAAAGTTTCTCCCACTCCCTATCGATTCCTCGCTATACGAAGGGCTCTTTTCTCCATACTTTTCTTTTTTTCTTTTTTTTTTTTTTTTGTGGAAAATCCATTTCGAACTCGAGTGCCAAGAGAGCGCGGCTCGTCGGCGTGCGAACGACGTTGAGGATGGAAATGGCCATGAGAAAAATCTTGTAGAAAGTAGTGATATACATATATACATATATATATACATATAGAAGTTTTCCGATAATGGAGCTCGAAATCTTCGGCGGAACCAGCTTCGTCCCTTCGGTCCATGAGAAAAATAAAACTCGGCACAGTCTTCTTGGAGGATAAAGACGAAGAAGCTTAACGTAGTGTGACCGGAGCCCCGGGTGTATTAGGAATTAATTTCCATTGAACCAAAAGTTTCTTCGTCTAAGAGGTCTCAACGGAAGGTCTCAACGGAAGGAAGGGGGAGGGGGGTTGGACAGATGGTTTGGTGCATCGCAAGAAAAGAAGATCAAAGTTACTTCTTACTTTGTTTTTTTTTTTAATTTACTATGACGTACATGACGAACCAATTTCTGAAGAATTTAACGAACGAGATATCGTTTTATCGAATAACTGTGATACTCACCTTGAGGTATTACTGAATGGATATTAAGGAATCATTATTTTTATTGAAATATTGAGGAATTATGTAAAACGTGAATTATTTTCGAATTTTTCATTGAATTATTTAGTAGTTATCGACGTTCAAGTCGAGACTCAGGATCAGGTGATTGATTGGGCTAATTTTCGAATTGATAATCAACTATCGTTGGAAAGAGAAATACGTATTGAGTTTTTGGATAAAAAAAAATATTAATAAAGTGATCTGAACGTATTCGGTAAATTAAAAAATTAATAAATTGACGAATTTTTTGTGGGACAGTTCACGTTTCGAAAAGTACGTTCCTAAAGAGAATTGCATAGGATCGAACTTCGAGAAAAATAGAAAGACATCCTCACAACAAGACTGTCAAAAATAATTGTGCCTATCACATTTTTACCTATCACAAATTTGCCTATATACTATTTACAATTCTGTATTACATTTTTATACATTTTGCATAAATATTTATAAAGAAACAATGACTAGCCAACAAAAAGTTGATCTTACCTGAGAACTTTCTTTTTCAAGCCCGTTCACCCACGAATATTCTGATCAAATGCAGAGTGCCAAACCTCTACAAAACCTTAAGAGAAACGTATACAAAAACCAAAAAAAAATCCTACAATTTTCACACCAGAAAAACTAGTAAAATTACTAAATACCCTCAACGTTGTGTCATCTTTCCCTCTCTCCCTCCTATCCTCCCCAGCAGCCCAAACAAGCCCCAACCCCCAAACGTCAGAAAAGCAAAAAAAAATTCCACTCTTCAACTACAATAAAATCCCCGATAATCGTGTCACTCAAAATATCGAAATTTTGCAAAACGTCTGAGTGATTTCAACCCCCTCCCCCTCCAAATAAAACCAAAAGAACAAACGAAAAAAAAGAGTCTAACTCAATCATTTTAAAAACGTAATACTCAAGTGTCTCAAAACGAACGGAGGAGGGAGGGAGGGGGGGTGAAGTGTCGAGGGGTCGGAATTTTATCACGCGATTGTTTTTTTTTCCCCCGTTGAAGTTTTAGTTATTCCTCGACGCGTGATGAGCCTTAAAAGCTTCGTGTGAACGGACGCGTGAGTGTGATTAATCATCATTAGGGTTTCGTTCCTTCATTACCATACAGACGACTCGGTATTTCATATATCCCTGGATAATGTGCTTTACCTCGTCCGGATGTAACTAATCTGTCGGAGGTAGCGTACAGCTCGTCTTTATCTACCAACGTATAGATGTATGTTTGGGTTGGGTGCAAGTGTGTTAATGTATATAAGTGTGATTATAGGTCGTACGTGTTCACATAACAGTGTACCGAGAGCTCAATGTCCAAGGGGACAAATGAAAGCTTAATAGGCCGATAAAACCCTCGTAACGAGACCAACAACGTTGGCACGTTGAATGAAAAAGAAACAACTGCCTGTTCGTTTCTCAGGCTTCTTCACATCGTGGTTATTATATACAGGGTGGGTAGAAAATCGTGGATCAAACGAAACAGAGCGACAGCTGGGATTATTTGCAGTAAAAAATGTCTTTGTGCCAGAGCACTCACTTGATGTCCTTAAAAGTTGTGATTATTTGAGTGATCGTGATAAAAAACATAATGAAGCTACAAACTGCTATGTGTTACACCTCGTTTTAATCGTCGTTAAATAAGCAAGTTTTTTTTTTTAAGAGTCATTTTGTGGTAGTATATTTTTTTTAAAGTAAGGCTCTAAAGTTACAAATAATTTTACGTGAGACTTAAAAGATATTAAAAAAAGTGCCAACACTCATAAATCATGGTCACTAATATCATAAAAGCACTTTTTTAGTGATGATACATTTCTTAGAAGCTACTAAACACTATTTATTGTTTTAAAATAGGTACCCATTTTACTCTAATTGCTTATTTGTCACAAATTTTGGTATTTTTTTTCGAAAATCACTCAAATAGTTATAACTTTTAAGGAGATCAAGTGAGTATTTTGCCACAAAGATATTTTGTACTGCAAATAACCCCAAGTGTCGCACTGTTTCGTTTGATCCACGATTTTCTACCCACCCTGTATATATTTAGTATATATATGTCGTTAGCTTTTTCCATTCAACAACGGTTGTTTATACGACCTCAGATGGCCAACTATGGGAAACCACGCTCGCCCCTTCGTTTCCTACAGGAACAACACGAACGCCTTTTACGTACCCGTATTACCTAGCCCCCAACGAGAATTTCCGTTTCATACACCATTCGGAGTCGACAAGTATTTACACACGGAGATAACAGGAATGCCCAGCCTGACAAGCAGCAAACACGTCTCGTTTACTGCCCACCGTCACGCAGTCTTTATTCCTTATTTAGCCTTGGGCCCCTCATGAAGAAGTCCAAAAATCGATCGGGGAAAAAAGAGGAAACTTTGAGTCTTGAAGTTACGGAAAATGGGAAAATTGACTAGGATGGTAGTTGATGAAATTCATGAAAGTTCGACTTTATAGTGTGGGGACATCGAGACTTTGATCAGAAGATAGGTGACATTGGGGCCAATACTTGAAAAAGTGGATTTTTTGGAGTTTTGTGGGGGCAGAAGTTACTGGTTTAGGTTTGGGTTTGGGATTTTGGAAAAAAGAGGATTTTGAGAAATTTTATGGTAAATGTTGTTTTGGGATATTTGTTTAAGAATTTGTCGAAGCTTCTTGTTCATTTTATAGGATAACTTTAGTATTGTTATTTTTTGTGCAAATTCAGTAGAGTTTTTTTTTGGTATATATTTATATAAATTGATTAAATAAATTCTCGGTATTAAAAAATCACAATTTTTTTAAATCGAATTCGTGTTGGTTTTTTTTGACGTGAATTTGTAAGCTAGATAATAGTGAAAAGTCATTGCGTAAATTTATTCTCAAATGAGCTTTTTTCATTGTCATGTTTGTAGTGTTAATTTCACATAATTTTTTGGTACAACAAGTTTAAAATAACATTTTAGTGATAATAATAAATAAATGATAAATAATGATTTATGAGCGAATAATACGTTATCAAGACATTTCGTTTATTTTTGTTTTATTTCTTCCGTACGAATGACACTGTGTCAAATAATATTGAAAATATTTAATATTATATTCAATAGTATGATATTATGAAATGGTAAAATTATTCAATGTTTCTTCGTTTTTAAGAATATTAAAAATGTTTTTAATTATTTCAATATTACGAAATAATGAAGTTATTAAATGTTTCTCGGTTTTCAATGATATTAAAAATATACAATATTATTTCAACATTACGAAATAATGAAACGAATAAACGTTTTGATGATTTTTGGTAATTACCTTTCCTCTTAACTTTAATTTATTTAAACTTGAGCACAAAATGAATCGAGATCGAGTTTCGAGTTTTCGGTCGTTTTTTAAAGTGCGCGTAGGTTACGAGTTAGCGATGGGAGTTCACTTATTATTTATTTGTTTTTTGTTCGCAGGTTTGCCGGAAGGCGTTCAACAATGCCTCGGCCCTCACGAAGCACAAGCTGACGCACAGTAACGAGAGAAAATACGTGTGCACGATGTGCGGGAAAGCGTTCAAGCGACAGGATCACCTGTGAGTTCAAACTCCAATTTCTGGGCCGACGTAATTTTACGATGTCTCGCGCATACGTAATTACGAAATTCCATACGTTGTATGGCGCTCAACGTCATCGCAAAGCCGAAAATCCCGTCTTCGAGAGAGACGAGGCGAAATTAAATGTCGAATTGATAGCGTGCACGGATATGACGGTGAAGAAATGCCAGTTTGTACTAAGAGACGATGATGATGATGATAGATTTTATTATGCACTAGTAAATAATTTTGGCCAAATTTTGTTTTTCTCAAAAGTTTTTGTTTCGAAATTTTTGTTTTTCTCAAAAGAAAAACCCAATTTTCAACAAAAACCACATAAAAACTAAAAAAAAAACAACTAAATACTAATATAACAAAAATACGAAAAAAAACGCAATATAAACCGAAAACGACAAAAATTGTCATAAATTGTCAAACTTACCTCAAAACTTCCCTAACGATGGACAACACATAGCTTAAAACGAACATAAAAATAAACTGAAAACTAACAACACTGATAAAATAGACAAACAATGACGTCACAGAAATCAGAAACCGGAAGCTTTCACAATCAATAGAATATAAACTAATTGATTAAAAAATTCAAAAATAAAGAATATTTTTAAACAAAAAAGAAAAAAATAAAGAGAGGGGAGTGAAAGTAGGAAATGAAAGAAAGAGAATCGAGAGGAGAGGGGGAGGGGGAAGCGGAAGAAAAGAAAGGGGAGCGAAAGTAGGAAATGAAAAAAAGCTCATAGCGCACTATAGTGGATTATGGAGGCTGTTCGTGAGATGTGGAAAAGAGGCTGAGGGGGGGGGGGGTCGAAATAGAGAGAACAGCAGGTGGCGAGGGCAAAGAGAGAGCGATGGAAAGAGGAAAAAGAGAGCAAGACCCACACACACACACACAGAAAATCTTGCGAGAAGATTCAATTCAATTCTTTTTCGCGATTCCTGAGCAAAGAGGGCAGGAAAGCTGGAGAGTGCAACCTAGAGTGAGGAAGAGAAAGAGCTGACGAAAAGGAAGTATTACGTTGAAAAGAGGAAATCGATACGACTGAGTGTGATATACGTTCATGCGTGTGTATTTGTGTGTAAGCAATACTGTATCCTCGAGATGAGATAAATGAAGACACCACGATGAAGAAAAAAAAAAAAAAAAACGAGAAAAGCATCGGAAAATATCGATGCTTTCTACGGTTGGCTCACCTTCGTCCATCCGACCAACTGTGGACATTGGGTCATTTTGTATTTTTCTTCAAAGCCGGATTTCTCTAAATCCCGTTTTCGTTTCAGCATTTTCTCTCTCTTTTTCTCTTTCTCTGTTCTCTCTCTCGCTCTCTCTTTTATTATTATTAATATTATTATTGTATTTTTCAAATTTTCTATTATTATTTTTATTATTATTTTATTTTCATTACTTTATTTAAATAAAAATATTATTATTCTTATTACTATTATTATTTCTTTGAGTTCTTGTTAAGTTCTATTTTACTTTAAGTTTAAGTTGAGTTAAGGTTTCGTTTATGGTATTTTTTAGTTTGAGTTTGATTTCCTCATTATATTTATTATTTGGTTTCAATACTTATTTAAGTTTTGTTATATTTTTTATTGTATCTTTCTCTTTATGCTTACTTATTTTATCTTAAAGTTTGCTGGGGCATAATAAATTAAATCAATCAATCCCTCTCTCTCTCTCTCTCTCTCTCTGTCTCGTGGGTGATGGCGTGGATCGTCACGTACATGCATCCATTATGGCTAGGGTTCTCGATACTTCCCTCTCTGCTTTTTCGACTTCCTCTGAATATCTTATTTTCGACCTTTCTTTGCCCAATGGACGATCTCTTCTTTTCCCACCACTTTATCGAAGACCCAATAGACTATACTTCGCTGACTTCACCGAGTGCCTCTGTCGTCATATCCATCGATGATGATCGTAATATTACAAGTACCAATCTACCTCTCTTTTTAAATTTCAAATAAAAAATTTAAATTAAATCACAAAAATAATACCCACACATACACCATTAGAGATGACAAAAAAAATGGTTTTTCAATTATTTCGTAGTTTTTCTAAATTTGGCAATGGCCCACTTTTGCATAATTACCAAAAGAACTTATACGAAGGGCATTTTGGTAGTATCCGATTTTAGCAAGGTATTCGACATTTTTTATGAGTTTACGAAACTTTGTTGCATAAAGATAAATTTGCTTCTCTTTTCTTCCCTCTTTTTATTTTCATTTTTCGTATCCTACGAGCAAAAAAAAAGTTTCAATTTGACCGTGACGACATAAAAAAAAACAAAGGGTCCGTAAATGACGTGGATTCTTTGAATTCGTAACATTTAATGGCGACTCGCGTTTCTCCTTGAATATTCATTCTTTTGTGTGTTCGAGAAATATGCTTTCTAGCGGAGTTCTCGGGAGGTCGAAAGGAGGTTGGAAAAGGAGGGCACGATCGCCTATCCGAATTATAAATCACCCTTTGAACTGTCCCCGCGAACTAATGGAAAGCCCCGAATAATAGAACGGAAAGTCGATATCGCTATCCAATATATAACTCGGTCTGTTGTATACGTATATAAATTGCAGATGGCCACCCGCCTCGATACCTTCATTGTTCGTGCACCTCTACGAGATCGCGAAAAAGCACCGATCCTGATGTCCGTACTCCCGTAAGGGATCGAAAGCTTCGTTCCCTTTGACTTTCCAAGGCCCTTTCGTCTTCGTCCCTTTCTTTCGCTCTATCGAGGCTCGCCATTGTACGATCTCCTTCGTCTCTTATTATCAGACGTACGTTCGTGTACGTTTCTTCTTTTCTTCTTTTACTCTCTTTCAATCTTTCTCTCTCGAGATATATATCTACATGGCTAATAAAATTAGAAATAAACGTGGAGATATCGTTTCGTGTTTTATTCTTCTATTTTTCTTGAAATTACTGGCTATGGCCGCAATGGAGGTTAGGTAAGGTGAGGTAAGAATAAACGGAAAAGAAAGTTCCTTCAATCTTCAAACTTTTCTTGGAAATTTCCGTGGGAACTTGCTTCAATTTTTTTTTTTTGGATATGTGCTTCAAAAGTTGTTTGAAAATGTGCTTTAAAAGTTGTTTGGAAATGTGCTTCAATATTTTTTATTTTTCGTTAGAATGACTCAAAAATTTTATTGGACAATGAATTCAAAATTTCCTTAGAAACTTTCTTCAAAATATCCTTGAAAACTTCTATCGAAATTTCCTTGGAAACTTCGTTGAAAATTTCCTTGGAAACTTCCTTTAAAATTTCCTTGGAAACTTCCTTTAAAATTTCCTTGGAAACTTCTTTTAAAATGAACTGAAATGAAATTACTTTAAAATTTCCTTTGGAATTTACTTCAAAACTTCCTTTGAAATTTACTTCAAAATTTCCTTTGATATTTACTTCAAAATTTCCTTTGAAATTTGCTTCAAAATTTCCTTGGAAATTTACTTCAAAATTTCCTTTGATATTTACTTCAAAATTTCCTTTGAAATTTACTTCAAAATTTCCTTCGAAAATTACTTCAAAATTTCCTTTGAAATTTACTTCAAAATTTCCTTCAAAATTCCCTTCATTATTTACTTCAAAATTCACTTTAAAATTTTCTTCAAAACTCTCTTGCAAATATCCTTGAAACTCTTTCCCATAGTCCATCAAACAAATAAAACTAGAAATAAACCAAACAAAACTAGAAACCCCAAAGCCCAACAAAAATAAAATAGATACTCGTGAATCTAGAGTCAAAGTCACTTGAACGTCAGTTCGATCCGATCGTATTTTTTTTTCCAAATAAACGATAATCAGCAGCAAAGCAAATTAGCTTTTCTCTCGCAGTCAGTCCTGAGCTTACGAAAACTTTCGGCGTGTTGGCTAAGTCTTTACAATGTTAAAGCTTCGCTATTCGAGTATCGATATAATTAGGAAAACCGATGGCCGGAGTTTGTTGCCGCATTGGGAAAACTTTTTTGTCGTACCCTATACTTCTTGAAGCTCCAACTGCCTGGCGTCCTCTTTATTATCCATTTACTCCTTTACTCCCTGGTTCGAGAATTACCCCCCAACGGTTAGTAGTTTTTCTCTTGTCCCTTCCATCTATAGCATTGCAATTGTTATCGTAATTCACCCGAATCCAGGATGCAAACCCAAACATATAAAACTCGGAGGTAATTATTTATATCGAAAGCAGGCGACCAAAGCTACTTGGGCACTCCAAATATATGTACGCACGAGTATATAAGTAAAGCACGATCTATTGGTGCTTATATCACGTTTTACACACATATATACATATATATATATAATTGTTAACTTGTGTTAAAAAGTTCGGGAAATTAGCTTTTACAAATTAAACCCGTTTCCATTGGACGATAGGGAGGAAGGGGAATCAAAAGGACGACTCTTGGAGCTTTTCACGAACTTTTATGGGGAAGTTGGGGAAGGGGGGGGGGGTTTAAAGCGTCGCCAGTCACCCCCGAGAATTTAAGAGGATATTTCCTACCCCAGGAACATTTCGTATCGGTTGGCTATAAAATTCTTCGAGAGATCTGCGCTTGACTTCGCCCGGAGTATCCTCTCGCTATAATCCTCTTCTGCTCTCTCCCTTTCTCGTCCAAAACCCTTATACGGAGAAAACCTTTTTTGCCGAAAGGCAACAGTTCGATATTCAATACCCTACTGAGGAGACTAAAAATGTTGATGGAAAAAAAAACATTCTCGTAAAGAAATTTTTATTCGTCGAGTTTGTTTTTTAATTAATTAGCATTTGTTTAATTGGATCATTTGCTTCAGAGAGCACAATCAAGTTGACAGAAAAAAAGAGATGAATTTTGAGAATTATTTTGCGAAAAAGTGTTCGTCCAATTTCGTTCAAGTTTTTTTTTTTATTTAAAAGTATAAATATAGAAATATATTGATGGAAAATGTTGTTAATATATGAAGATTAGGAACGCCGTTATTATGAACGTCATAAAACACTTTTCATATTTAATATCCAACCTTTTTGGCCTAATAAAATTAATTAAGTAAAAAATAAATCTACCCCTTGAAGTCGAGGATAAAATTCATAAAACGTGCCCTCGCCGATCGAGCCGAAATTTTGCGTAGACCTTCCTTTCAATATTCTCAGGGAACTCCTAAAAGAGTTTTTGACGGCTAGCAATAGTTTTCAAGATATAGATTTCAAAATTTTATTTATTTTACTGCAATTTTATTATACTATACAAACCCAAACAAATCCAATTATTGATCGGCAATATTGAATAATATAAACATACTCGCACGCGATGAAACAACAAATTTTTCAAAATTCGATATAACAAAAAACTATTGCTAGTCGCCAAAAATCCTTCTAGGAGTTGTCTTGAAATATCAAAAGGAACGTCTGTAAAAAATTCCAACACGATCGGCGCTAGGAGTTTTTTGGGGACAAAAAATTACAAAAATTACAAAACGTATACGAAAATATTGTATGAAAATTAATATTGAAATGAATTTATTGAAGTTCTGAAAAGAAATAACGAGGTTTGTGACACCACTTGGTACATCATGTTTCAGGTTCATACTTTTTAGCAATTTTCGCATGTCAGGCTCAAAATGGTGAACTTTGAAGTAAAATGTCATGGAAAAAGGTTTTTTTGGATGGTTGTGGTTATCAATCGTGTCCACGTTCCAGACATCCAGTAGACAGGGTAATCTGGTCTAGGAGTACGCACTTAAGATTCAAAATATTCTAAAAAAATAAATATTCAGTCTAGGAAATCAAATAAGCATTTATTACGTTTGCAATTTAAACATCTTTCATAAAGTAACATACAAAAAAAAAACAAAATAAAAAAATATCACTAAAAATAACAAAACTAATCAGAAATTGGAATTGCAGAATTCTGCTGGATTTGATTCTTTTTTCGCCCAGCATCTCTAATTGCAGGTTATATCAAAATACGACTGAAGTTAGCCCTGCATCGTCAAAAACTTGACAGCTTTTGGTGATGAGTACTCTTATCGGATGCCTACTCCTAGACCAGGTTACCCTACGTGGAATCATTTACGTATATGAGGAATATCCTCATCAAGTTGTCCAGATTCTAAATCTGGACATCAAAAGGGAGAAAGGGAGAAACAGAGAGAGAGAGAGAGAGAGAGGAGAGGAAGATGAAGAGGGAGTCGAAGGGATCTGGATAGGAGCGGGAGAGTTGTTGAAATTTAGTGAATACGATATCCCTCAGAGTAGGACACCAAGGGGTTGGCTCCTTAAAAGCGCCAAGCCCGGAAACCTCTCTTGGCTGTGTGGAATCCTAGTAAAATCCATGGTCGACCAACGAGGGTTGTCCGGGCAAGAATGGTGGGATATATATATTCCGAGCCAATTCTCGACTCCCAAGGTCTAACTTATGAAGCCAATTATGAGACGAGAGGTCAGACTCGGAGTGAAGAGACCCTCCGGATCGGATCGTACGAAAGGGGGAATCTTTTCGTCTCGGCTAGAAATTCACGATTGGTCGTTGGTGCCTCTATACATATCCTGGATTTCACTTCACTTTTGTCCTATTCGATTACATCTACGATTCTTTGCTTTATCCACCTAGAAATGTTTTCTAGGTGGATAAAGCACGAAAGTATTTGGCCACTCAGTAAAATACATTTTGTAAAAGTTTGATTTAATTAAACTACTTCATAATTATTTCAACTGTTTATTAGTAAGTTTTAGACATTACAATAATACAGTTTTTTAATTTTGAACTAATCTACGTGTCCATCTTTATTTTTAATGACAGCCTCACAAATCTTCGGCAACCAATTCCGACAATAACGCTATTTATCCCTTCATCCGATATTTTCGGCACCTTCCATCCCTACTCATGGGTCGTTTTCGTCTTTGCGTTATTCGGATCAGTAAAAATGCTTTGAAAAATCTGAAAAAATTCATGGAGGTTCTTTCAACCTTCAATTTGAAGCCCTAATAGAAATATTGTGAACAAAAAAAAATTGTTATACTTTTGTTATTGAAAATCTGGAAATCACGAAAAATTACAGCATTTTGAAATTTCGCTTGGGTCGAAAACGACCAATGCGTCGGGATGAAGCATTGGTCGAAACAAAAAATAGGGAACCTCCATCGTGCCATCTCGTGTCACATTGAAAGCACCACTTAATCCGCAAGGGCTTCAGGCTACACCGGAAATAAGGTGCGATTATTCATGTTCCTCCGGTGCACTGATAAAATGGCCGAAGAGACAGCAGAAGCCGTTATCGACGAACCGTCTCTCCTATAATGCCGGTTCTTGGATTAACGCAATTACGAACGAAGTTAACGGGACTCCTTGAACGAGTTACGATCTTAAGACGTTCTATCTATCTATCATTGTTCCGTCCCACACTCTTTCCATCTGGCTCTTCCACCTTTAATCTTCCTTCGCTTCACCTAAAATTCTTGGTCTTCCCTTCTGCCCGATCTTTCAACCCACGATGCTCGTGTATAGACACAGACAGGCTGTGAAATTGGCCTGACTACTTGTTGCATGAAAGCAGAGAAAATGGAGACCCAAAGGCCTCTTCTGGCCTCCCTCTTCTCTCTCTTTCTCCCATTCCTATCTCCTCTAAGAGCACAAAACTCCCATTTTTTTTGTCATTCAATGGGACTTCACAGGCATTTATACGCGTATGTAACGAAAGAGAGAAAACCTGGAATTCACCAAGCCCACAGTCTGATGAAAGGTCTCTTTCACCTCTACCCTCTTCCTCTTCATTTTCTTCTTCTTCTTCTAATTCTTTTTTTTCTCTTTTCTTTTTTTTCTCTTTTTTTCTCTTTTCTTTTTTTTTCTTTTCTTTTTTTTCTTTTCTTTTTTTTCTCTTTTCTTTTTTTTCTCTTTTCTTTTTTTTTCTCTTTTCTTTTTTTTCGTTCCTCAGTGTCAACGCAACGTTTCTCGGCGCACGCTGACACTCCACTTTTAACGAGTCTCTGATGGATATACACGGAAATAAAACTCGTTAACAGCGCCATCTCGCGAGCTTATCACGCCAAATCCATGAAACACCCCTGAATATTGCGGACCAACCAAAAATCGGGCAAAACCCTACGCGATTTATCGTACCCGCCATTCTCGATGACACGAAAATGGCTTTTTCGACACCTGATTTTAGTACTCTAACCAGGGAACTGAGCTTTTATTTGAATGCACTCTGATACTTCGTTAAGATAAGAATTTCTGCGGTTTTTCAATTTTCGTAGTAACCTTAGCCCTTAATACCTTCGAGAGTGAAAATCAACCGCAGAAGAGCGAGCAGTGTAATTTATAGAAATTTCATCAAATTACTGTAACATTCATTAAATTTTGAAATTTATTCGAAATAAATTAGAAGTTTATTTAGAAAAAAAAACATTATTTATGAAATTCGATAAGTTTCAAAATATAGACATTTTATGAAATCACAGAGAATTTCGGTAAACTTCGAAATTTATTCGAAATTAATTGAATGTTTACTTTAAAAAATATGTAAGTGATAAAATTCGATAAATATTGAAAAATAGAACATTCATAAAACAACAGTAAAATTCGAGATATTTATTCTCAATGCATTCTAAATTTATTGACAAAAACATCTAATCAATCAATTTCGACGAAATTTTCGAAAATAGAAATTTCACAAAATGACCGTAAGATTCGATAAATTTCGAAATTCATACCAAATAAATTGAAATTTTATTTACCAAAACAAATAATTAATATAACACGACGAAATTTTGGAAAATAAAAATTTCAGAAAGTGACCAAAGATTCGATAAATTTTGAAATTTATTCTAAATATATAAGAAGTTTATTTACAAAAAAAATATAATTAATAAAAATTCGACAAATAAAAAAATGAGATTTCCATATAATAGCAATACGATTCGACAAAATTAATAGTTCCCTTTCTTTCGTAACGTTGACAGGAACGGACACATGGTGACTCACAGAAACAAGAAGCCGTTCGAGTGCAAAGCCGAGGGTTGCGGCAAATCGTACTGCGACGCGCGGAGTTTGCGACGTCACACGGAAAATCATCATGCCGGTAGCAAAGTGAACGAGAGCGTTAGTCCAAGCAGTCCTATAACGGGTCCTCATACGCCGAATACACCCAGTAGCAATCCCAGTACACCGAGTACACCAGGAGCACCTGCGACGCAAAATGGTCATGGGCATACAGCCCTCAAGCAACTTTTGTCCACCGAACCAACGCAATCACAACAGCACAAGGTAATCGTTGGCATAGGCGACTACCGATAGATTTTCGATCCTCGATCGCTCATCTTTTTTCCTTTTTTTTTTTGAGTTACTACGTGAAATTCCTCATTGAGGTAATAACCCATGTAAAGCCCAGTGCCTAATAAAGCCCACGTTAAAAATATCCAAAACTACAAATTCAAACGAATCGAGCTCTGATCGATAAAAGGCTATTGCACTTAGGCGTTTATTAAATTTCGACGTACAAAAACTTTCGAAAACCAAACGTGTTTTCAATATCACTTAGTTGTAGTGGTTTATCAGCACTTTACATGTTTTTATCAAAATTTAAGTGTAAAACTGAAGATTAAATATATTTTTTATTTTTTTTGTACGAAGTTACAACGGGTATGGCTTTATTAGGAACAGTGGTCTGAATAAGGCCCAGAAGACGCTTTTTTTTAAAAAGCTTATAATTAATAGTGAACATTGTTTTCTGAACGAAAATTATTGTTAATACGTTGATTATTGAATAAATGATTAAATAAACATTTTTTTCTTTCAACATTCATAGTTTTTTTGTTGTACTTTAAAATAAAGAAGATGGGCCATGGGTCAGGTACCTTTGTTTACGATTAGATACAAACTATGCAAAAAGCGGAAAATGTCACCAAAACTGTCAGGATATTTCAAACAGGTATTATCGATTGAAGCGATTAATCTTTGCCTTTGATCAAATATATTGTATTTTTCTATTTTCAGATTTTTTAAATTATACTATAATTTACTATTGACTGATTAATCCACTAGTTTAACCTTAACTATTTTACCAATGTACCGAAAGATTCAATATCTCCCGATTTTCAATACCTTTTTCGTGATAAGAGCCCTGCGCGATGGAGAAGTCAAGATTTAACATGCAATTGATAAACAATTTCGTCACGTTTCAGTTATTTTTTATTTACTGTACGATATTGATAACACCACCCCCAAAAAATGTTCTGGTTTTCGGACCACGTTTTAGATCATATGTGTCTTCGGTATCGCTAAAACCGAAATTCAAGCCAATTTTCAAAAAATAACGTCCGAATTTTCCCATAACCTCACATAATCCAATAAGTTATCCATAAGCGATTACATTATTCATTTTTATCCTAAGTTTATTTAAATGTCGTTAAATTATTATTATTATTATCACGATTATTATTATCCCTATTTTAATTATTTTCCAAGCAAAATAGCACGTTTGTCGAAAATTAAATAAAAAATAAAAACGAAATGGAAATGAAAAACAATAGAAAAAGAAAATTGAAAAATTATGAAAATTGCAAGCTGTGAGAAAAATTCGCGTTTCGATGAAAAAAAAAAAAAAAGTTTGATTAATTTGTTAGGAAGAAAGGGATGGGTATGAGTTAGCCTCGTCCGTCTTCCTCTCGTTTCTACCGAGGCAAGCATTTGATAATTACCTCGGGAGAAAGAGAAATGAGAGAATGAAGAAATTAAACTCGGTAGAACTGAATACGAAGCTGCACCGATTCTCTCTTGGTCTCGGTCTCTTTCCCTCTTTTTTTTTCACCATGAAATATCATAAATCATAACGGAGCATGCACACGCGGCTCTTTCGCGTCTGAGAAGTGTTCATGACGTTCAGCATTCTCTCTCTCTTTCTCTCTCTCTCTTTCTCTCTCTCTCTTTCTCTCTCTCTCTCTCTTTCTCTCTCTCTCTTCTCTTAGCCCCACACATGCACACCCAGCTTGATACTCTTGATTCGAGAGGGCGCTTCGTCTGTTCCTCCCCTCGTGTCTCATTCTCATTACCAAAGTTCCTTGGTCATCAAATTTTATTAGCCCTACTTCGACGGAAACCCTCTCCGTTTTCTCTCTCCCTCGATCCCTGATTTTCCTCATTCGCTTTTCTCATCGGGCTCCTAACTCAATATCGTAGATTTGTAGTCCTGGTTAACGACCCTCTCTATATGTTTTCCTTTTTTTTTTTTTTTGTTCTTTCCCAAAGACTGGTATACTCTTTGTTCTTTACCAATTGCTGGCTTGCCTCCTTTCTTCTCTCACTTTCTCGCTTTCATCTCGCTCGAATTTCTTGTAAACTAACAATTGTTCTTTCTTGAAACATTAATAAATCCTGTTCAATTTAATCTCTCTCTCTCTCTCTCTCTCTCTCTCTCTTGTATCGTTTGAGCAGCCCAGGATTGGTGTTTTTTGATGACAGTGAATGTTTATATAATATATATAAATAAAATATATTATATATTATATATAAAAAATAATCTAACAACAATACTAATAATAACAATAATAACGACAATATATGTATTATAATATAATATATTGGTATTTAATTTATATTTAATATACAAATAATATATTATTATACTATAATATGATAATATATTGTAGAAACAAATATATTAAATATTAAAGTTATTATTAGTAAAATATAATACAAAATACATATAACAAAATTTTCAGTAAATAAACGCTGAAAAAAATAAATCGATGGTGACCGCTCGTTGTTGGAAAATTATATAACGAAAACTTTATTCTTGCAAATTTCCGGGAATAATTAACGACGGAAGTAAAAAAAGAACAAAGTACTCGGAGTTCAAGCACGTTTTATTTTGACGAGGGGATAACAAAGATGCCTGGAAAAATTAGGGTAAAAAAGAGAGGTCAATTTTCGGTGAGGCCCTCACAAAGTGTACGGGCGATTCGTTTGATATTTTTCATTTGACGAAAAATCGAGAGGGCGAACGAGAGAGAGAGATAAAGAGATACGAAGGAATAAAGTAGGGAGGGAGATCATGGGTTGTAAAGCATCAGGAAAGCAGAACGTTGAAAGAGAGCTTGCTATAATTTCGCGTGCTTCGTCGACGAGAACTAATTTTCATCGTTCCAAAAAGAAAGAAAAAAAAAACTTTTTTTACGGGACGAAAGCTCCTCTCGTTTTGCCAAAAGCGAGAGTGAAGCGGAGAAAAGAACGGGGAGGGAGAAAAATAAAGGAAGAAAAGTGGGGCGTGGGTGGAGTAAGGAAGAAAAAAAAATGAAAAAAAATGAAAAAAAAATGAAAAAAAAAATAAAAACGTAATAAAGGGAGAAAGAGTGCAAAAAAAAAAGGGGAAAAAGAGTTATAGTTGGTAGCAGCTTTCACCGCGGTATATTTCTCTACTGGTTCCTTTATCACCCTTCGTATGTGCAATCGCGATTCGAGAGAGGAGGGCAGTGCTTTTTACGTTTCTCGTCACGGCTCGGAGGACACGGAGCGAATCTACTTCGGTATTGCAGTCAAGAGCTTTCGCCAATACTCAATGACTTCTCCCTCTTTCCCAACCTTGCCATCACCCTTTCCTTGCTTCGTGCTTTAGAGATGGGTTAGGCAACGTGCATCCTGAATTAAAAAAAAAAAATCTTCAAAGATTCCTCATCGAGTATTGGAGACTGGAGAAAAATCGTGTGTATTTTTATTGAAACTTTAAAAATATCTAATCGTTGAATTTTCACGTTCCAAATTTTGTTGTAAAAACAAAATTCAAAGATTATTGTAAAAAAATGTCATTGTACGAAAAATTCTGTTTTTTTTCCTCAATTTTGGCTTTGAAAAATAAGAAATTCAGTATATATGAAATATATATTAGACATTCAGTTCCCAACTCAATTATTTTTACTCTTTCGTCATTTTCCTGTTCCAAAAGTCTTCCAAAATTTTGGCCATTTTGAATTTTTATCGAGGGCATTTTTTCAGTTCGGAAATCTAAGAGGATTGAATTTTTGAAAGTGCCTGTATCTCTTGCGGGTTAGGCATCATGCATCCTCCAATAAAAAAAAAATCTTTAAGGATTCCTCATGGAGTATTGGAGACTATGTGTGTTTTTATTGAAACTTTGAAAATAATAAATCCTTGAATTTCCACGTTTCAAATTTTGTAGTAAAAACAAAATTCGAAAATTATTGTAATT
Organism: Ophioninae sp. B BG-2022a; assembly: GCA_030522765.1. Lineage (NCBI taxonomy): Eukaryota > Metazoa > Arthropoda > Insecta > Hymenoptera > Ichneumonidae > Ophioninae sp. B BG-2022a. The sequence continues at coordinate 5,314 of JAPYZJ010001088.1, read as the reverse complement.
GAAAGCATTTCATTGTACAAAAAATCCTATATCTTTTTCCCCTCAATTTTGGCTTTGAAAAAAAAGAAATTCAGTATATATGAAATATATATTAGACATTCAGTGCCCAACTCAATTATTTTTACTCTTTCGTCATTTTCCTGTTCCAAAAGTCTTCCAAAATTTTAGCAATTTTAAATTTCTATCGGGTCCATTTTTTCAGTTGGGAAATCCAATAGGATTTAATTTTTGAAAGTGTCTGTACCTCTTACGTTTCCCAAAGCTGGTCGGCTGAGGGAAAAATGGGATCGTGTGGAAAATCGTTTCGAGATCGTTTTCACCACGGGTTACTTTACTGGGGGTTTGTGGTTTGTTTTTTTTTTTTTTTTTTTTTTTTTTTTTTTTTTCAAACGGCAATCCCAGAAGATACGTATATACGGTCGCCAATAGTGGGTGGATGAACACCGGTTCTCGCGCACCTGCAATCCGATCTTTTTTTCCAACACCATTCGTGCCGGAAAAGCCCTCGTTATTGTCGACCTTTAGTCGGCGAGCCAGCACAGCCAGCGTTAATACCGAGAACGAAAACCATTTTGCCACGTCATTAATCCGTGTGAGAAACGTCCAGTGACCACGACGGTTCGCGAAATTGACCAAACTAGCGACCACGACGATCGTCTCGTATTTCACACCGAACCCCTGCTCTATAGACGCCATCGAAAATTCTTCACTTCCAATCATGACGGCGACATTTGTCCGGCTAGTCTGTGATACAAATAATTCGTTTGCGTTTCAACACTTTCAACGATTTTCGTACATCCGATTTTCAACGACATTTTTTTTACGATTTTCAGCAAAAAATCGTTTTTGAATTATTAATATTATTTTGAATTATTATATTTTATATAATAATTATTAAAGGATTATATTAAGGAAACATTGAATATTATAGATATTAATTTAATATTATATGAAAGAAATTCGTTTTTGAATTATTTATATTATTTTGAATTATTATATTTTATATGATATTGATTAAATGATTATATAAAGAAAATATATTATAGATATTTATTTAATATTATACCATTTATTTTCAATAATAATGAAAGAGGTAACAAAAATTATGGCTGAATTCGGACGAACCAAGAAAAAGATTTGCCTGATTTTATGATGACCGATTTATTTGTACTCCACTGAATATCTTTCTCGCTGCAACTTGTAAAATTGTTCTGGTGCTATAATTAATTTTTTTGGGGAAAAAAATACGGTGATTGGAAAAATTATCTGAAAAAACGTGTACGAATATTTCACTGAATAATTGATTCCTTATTTTATTTCATTTTCACTAAATATATAAATATTATAATATTCAAATATAATATTCAAATATTACAATAATTACATGAAAATATCGTAATATAAATATTATGTTTTAAATAACTCATATTGCAAAAATAATCTTTGTTTGAAAATCAAGGACTCTTCAGGTACTCGTAATTTATTTAAATGCAAAATGTATAATTTTGGAATATTTTTTTTCATTATTTTCTTTCGATATTTATTTTTTATCTGCACTCGCTGATGCTTGTTTTCTCAAAACGTCATCGTATACCCCAATTCTCATACCTGACTCGCAGTCGAAAAAGTATCTTATCCTCTAAGTGTGATAACGACTATTCGCAATTCTCAATCTTCTCCCATTCACGATTTTCAGCTAGAAGATTCCGTTAATCGTCCTCTCACGATTTCCCGTAATTCTGAGCTAGGAAAATCCGTGAGAGGAGAGTGAGAAAACGAGGGAGAGAGGGATATAAAGCTCAACCATTTCTCGTCGTTCTCTAGGCCCGTTAAAGGCAATTAAATAAATCCTAAGTTCCGATCTGATCGGGAGATATCCCATTTGCCCTCGAAATCGTATAAGTAACGACGAGGGCTACAAGAGATAATTTCCTCAAGGCTCCATTATCAACTATGCATATTATATATACGTCAAATCATAAATCGTGATCGTGTTATGAATAAAGTATTATTGGATTGACGATCGAGCAAAAAGTGAGTGTAAAAAGATGAAATCGTAAACTTGCAAGTCCAAATTAATTCGAACGTGCTTACCCTTACATGTACCTAATTTAATAACAAATTATCAGTCATAGACGTTAATTTGTCACTTTTACTAATAATAATCGACGATATTGTCATTATTCTAAACAATAATAGTACATTTAATTCAACTAATCGACAAAAAAGATTACACAATTTTTTAAAATCAATTTATCTGTTCGTAGTGTTTTTTTTATTCATAATTACCACAAAAAATTGGATATATTGAGTATATATATATATTCTTATGGCTGCTGATTAATTTATTGGTAAAATTAATTTTTCGCTATTTTATAATTAATTTTTCACTATTTTCCCTATAAACGAGCGCATTAAGTTCATATATTTATAGCTACTAATTTATTTAGTCAAAGACTCTGAAATCATTCACATATTAGTATTACATCAAAAACTATAATTTCTAAAAATTCCAAGAATTTTTGCTGTTTTAATACCAGTCTATTAATAATTTGAAAAATCGAGAATTTTATATTAAATGCTTTGAATAATACACATAAATAATTATATGACCACCACTCGGGGTAACTAAACAGGGAAGGGCAGGCAGAAAGGGTTCGATTGGAAAGGGACGTGCAACCTTTTAAGGGTACGAAACTTATAATTTTAACTAATAATATTGCAACAGTAAACAAATTCTAGGATTTTTATTTGACCTTACCTGTCCTAGAAACTTTTCGAAATGGGGTTGGGTAGGAAACCCTAGCTTCGAATGACCAGAAGGTTCAAAATTCCGAATTATATACCGAAACTACGAATTTCGTAAATTTTTGGGTTTGTTTGGATTTGTTCAAAATCAAAGGTTTTAAATCAAACTAACGAAACCCAAACAAACTTCGTAAACCTCTACGAAATTTGTAGTTCCGGACTATTAAAATTCGGAATTTCGAGCTTTTTGATCAATCGAAGTTCGGGTTTCCTACTCAGCCCCTTCGAACTGACATCAACGAGAATATTTAATCAAGTGATTACAAAAAAGCTTTAATGATTTTCCCGAACGATTAAAAATGATTGAGGGTTTCTTTTCGACACGAACTCACGAATTTTCTGTATTTCGTCTTACGATTTCTGACGACACCACTTTTCCTTGCAATTTCTTCCCACCCCCTCACCCCCATCGCCCTTTTTCTTCCAGTCTCTTTGCACGTGACGAAGTGAATTCACATTTAATAAGCACATTCGTTAATTAAGAAGGCAACTCGAGGGAATTAAAAGTCGAAGACGAATTTCTTAACCCATTCACATGGAGCCTGGAACTATTATCGTAATGGTTTAATGGGAAGAAAATTGCTCGAACAAAAAAACGTTCAACCCCTCTTTCATTTCGTTCATTGGGGTGGAGGCTTGAATTCTCGATTCAACGAAGTTGCGTTCAACTGGAGGACTCGCTTATTCGGAGCTGTCTGTGAGACTTTTCAACGTCAAAAAAAAAAAAGAGAAAATCCAAAACTTTCCCATCCTGGGAAGCTCTTCGGTTGTATTTCCAGAAAACTTTCGAAACGAGAAATTTATCATAATTTTCCGGGAAATCGAGTCCGCCCCCATGTACACGTATAGCTTTGAAGTTTGGCACGTAAATTATGAGCCTCGAAACCGGACTTCCGGATACCGCAATTAATCCGTTTTAATGAGAGAACGAAACGACAAAAAGAGAAGGAGAGAGAAAGAGATGAAAAAAAAAAATGGAAAAAACATTTAATAGAGAGAAAAACGAGGATGAATCGATCCAATATCGCGTAAGTTCCAGAATTCCCCTCCCCCCCTCTTCCCTCAGTCCCCTCGTGAAATAGACTTGAAAGTCTTTTACGAATTACTGAGTTATAGAGCGCCTGCGGAAAAGCGGATTATCAAGTTCGTTTCTCAGATCGCTCAGACGTTTCAGATTTTATCTCGATCCGTTCGTTACGAGTTCTTGATAATATTAGCGTTGCTAGGCGACCGTATAAAATCCTACCGGGGTCTCCGAACTGTCTCTCAATTTACGATTTTACACGTACGTATCCGGATATCGTAGCGTTTCATCGTACGAGTCGTAACAAGCCATCGATTTCTCATCGTACTCATCGGAAGATCAATACTGGAATACTGCGTTTGGGTTTGGAAACTCTTCAATAAGGCTCGTAATTTGTTCGAACGACGGAATTTATTGCGCAAGTGCAGTCAGTAATAAAAAGCTCGCAATGTTAAAAAAAAAATCTGACGAGGAAGAGACGAGTTTCAGCTGAAAGGGCGAACGGTCACCCAGCTCGAAATTGGCTCAAGTCAATGCACGATTGCAGATACAAATTATAGGTTACAAATATGAAGAATCGTACAATATGTTCAAAAATAAAATTTGGATTTTTGGTATGGATACTCGTCCTCATCATTCCCATATTTGTTAGACGATTTTTGGTTATTCGAATGGACAACATTGACTCATTTTTTTTTTTTCGTTTTTGTAGTTGAGATAGGTTATTAGAATTTTTTATGTTTGGGTTAGTACGTTTCTCTTAGAAATGGTTGGAGGCTATCACGAAACGTTTTAACTGGGGCAAGTTCTTTTTTGTAATTGTCATTAGTTTGCAACTGATTCTATCAAAGCAATTCTCTTTATTTTTTTAAAATATTTTTTTACGATATTCCGTCCCGTTGGCGTTTTTATATTTTCTCATTTCTTTTCCTTTTATTCGGTTTTCTCATTTTTTTCCTCCACTTTTCTGCTTTTCCAATTTTTTCATCCAGGTTTCTACTGTTACTAATTGTTGTTTCCGGTTAACTCCAATCAATCGAGATCGATAATAAACATCGATAAATTCTCATGCAAAAAAACGAACGGACGAAAAAAAGCAAAAATTATTCAAACCCATCGACATATTTTCTTGACATTGATGTTTATATAAAAAATTCAATATTAAATTTGATTTATCGATTTCAATTTTTCTGTGCACCAATCCGTTATATATTTTTTGTGATCGGTATTTTTGCTAGTAACCATTTTACTGTTCAGTACTCACCTCTTGCTCGATTTCTCACCGTAACGTACGAGCAGTTTTTCTTTTACAATTTTTGTTACAGTTTTCTGCTTCAAAAGGAAATCAAAAGCTGGAGATGTGCAAAAGTTTTTTGCCCTTTGCTTATCCAAGGCCCATGGGGTCTTGCAGTTTTGAAATTAAATTTCCAGAAACTCCGTATACCATCCTGCTTCTCAATGTCTATTTACAGAAAAGTATAT